>VYZV01035403.1:168-47301 GCA_013401275.1 Pandion haliaetus | reverse complement strand
CCCCCCGGGGAACGGCAAAACCGGAGGGCGCTGGCCGTGCTGGGATGTTGAGCACGGTGTTGGCAAGGTGTCGGCATCCCACCTCAGGCCTCAAAGCCTCCTCCGTCCCCTCGGAAAGCGATGCCGAATCAGAAATGGAATGACGTTAACAGCGGACAGAGTAGCTCACCCCGAAATGGAGACGTGCCGTGAACTCCTTGGGGGTGACCGACGCTTCCTTTTTGCCTCATGTTTGCGTGGAGGACGGCACCCCGCAAGAGGCGATCGGGTCCTTTGAGCTCTTGGGCCTGTGATCGGCCGGGGAAACGCCACGGCCTGTTCTCGGCGCTGAGGCCGAGCCTGCCCCGCCGGGCCCTTGCGCAGGCCTCGCTGGAGCGGCCTTTATTCTCATGGAGCTTTCTAGAAACACCACGGCTCTCGCTGCTAGGGGCTACGCTGTTCCGTGGCTGCGCGGGGGGCTTCCCGGGCAAGGGCAGGGACCAAAATCCAGCCTTAAAAGACCTGCATCCTAAAACCGGCCTGAAATCTGGGAGAGGCAGGCTGTGCCACAGTAGGCCAGGGGGATGGGGATATTTTTAGTCGAGCTACCTCCCTTCTCTTGTGAAATACGGCCTAAGGGATTTTTAACAGCCAAGGAGACAGACTAGGCATCACCCTTCATTTAATGTCTCCAAAGGGTGAGAAGAAGAAAAGGCTTTGTGTTTGAGACTGTCTGAAACGATCTTCTCCTTCATATGGATGAAAGTCTGCGTCCGTCTCACTGGAATTTGACTTTACGGCTCTAGAAAGAAATCTGGTTTGAATCTTGTGCCTACACCACTGAACTCTTCCTCACAGACTGCTGTAATTAAACAGAACTGAACACTATGCAAATATTGCAATAAGTAATTCTTCTAAGTGTAAACAAAATGCAGCGTGTATTCCAGCATTCAAAGCATGTTCCTGTTATTCTACAGATGCAATACTACTGTTATTTCCTTTCAAGATCATAGGTTTGATCTTGCTCCCTTTCATGTTAATAAGAATTTTGACTTTGACTTCAGTCAGTCTTTTATGTCTGTTTAACCTCACTTTGTCTAGTGACAGAAAACACTTTCACCTCATTTTACCAAGAAACCAGAGAAAAATTGATTTTCATACTTCCTAGCTTTAGCATGTTAGGAATACGTTAAGCCATACTGTCATCGAAATCCCTGAAACACAGATTTAAAAACAGATGAAGTATGTTTCTTGCATCTGTACTCTACAGCCTGTCAGTTTATAAATTATATGAATAATTTTCAGTATTTTAATCTAGTATCATTACTTTGTGCTTAAACAAATTGACTTTATCTTCCAGTTACCCAACACCTTTACTTGAAAAAGAACACAGAAATAAAACTGAAATAGGCCCTTGCTATTTATCAAGACTGGTGCCTGTACATCCCAGCTTGCTCACTGTTTATGTTCTATGATCCGTTGCAAGGGATGGACGCAGCTTGAAATACTGTGCTCAGATACAAATGAAAAAATGTAAGGTTTTTTTGACATTTGTCTGCACTCACTGAATCTGCAAAACTGGAACTCTTGTAAGATTTGTCGTGATTTTTTTTTTTTTACATTCTTTTTGTAGCATATGTGACAATCTTTTATCTTAACGTGTTCAAAACTGATTTAAAATGTGCAGTGTCCATGAGAAATTAATTCCAGTATCATCAAACAATTTTCCCTATCCTGACATACCTGATAATAAATGTCAGTTCAGTCAGTAACTACTCCTTCAAAATAAAGCTCCTCCTACAATAGTCTGACTGTGTTTCGTAGAGCAGTTGCAATCTGAAGTACCAGGTCTGGGAAGACAAATTCCATCCTCAGATGCACAGACATAAGAAAATTCAGATTTTTTTACCATCCTGAAATCATCAGGCTGTTCAACTGAATAAATATTAGAGATCTCCATGGGTGACTCCAGCACTTCACCCCTAAAATGCTTTTGCATCATCCTCTCAGTACTGGCCTAGTTTTCTTTCAGACTTTTGTGTATGTTGGCTGCAGTTTAGGCCTGGAAATCCCAAGACATCTAAACAAGTAATATCACTTATTCTTTTGAATTCCATAATATTCCTGATTTTCCTTTCTACTGAAATACCCTGGTATTTATTCTGAGATCATCTTTATCACCTTGAAAGGCAAGAGATTAACCCCTTATCCTTAATTATCCTTTTAATCCTTCTGATGTTTGTAATGTCAAAGCAACACTGCTTAAAAAATTAACATATACACGGACTAGGTTGTCCTAGAGACTGGAGGAATTTGGCCAAAAAGAAGGGTGACCTGGTGTGCCATAGCAGCTATGCTTCTGTATGCTTTAAGCTTACTCACAAAGAGAAAAAAACTGTATTTCTTAAGAGTGACTTTAAACACCGACACCTCCTTTTTTAGTGGTAGTGATGATGTGAGTAGCCCAGACAGTCTAAGAATATTAAAGAACAAGGTTTGTAAGGTTAGGTGATATCTTTTATTAGACTAATCATTGGTTCAGCAGATAATGCCACTTGAAGTGTCTTTTTGAGCAATTCTGCACAGCACTAAAACTAATTTTTACTGTGTAGGATTTTTTTAACTATTCTAATGTACTTTTTTAAAAACTCAAACTTTAAAATACATTCACGTCTATTCTATCTCCTCCTCTTGTGTATGCCAGGAGAATACTTCCTTACCTTTTGGGAACAACATGACATTTTTATTTGTCCGAGTTTGTAAAGTATTCTCAGACTTTGAAGTAGAAGGTACTATGTATGTGCATAATCTTCAACCGTGTATATTCTTCTAGTTCAAACAAAGCTATGATCAGGAGGGCTACATGGCAAGGCATGTAAGCACACGCTTTATATTTCAACGGTCACTCACAGCTTAATGTCAAGCACGTCTCTACGTTTGTTAGACCTGAATCCACCCACATAGTTAAGTACTGAAGTGCATATTCACTTAGCATGAACTTCCTCCTCTCACTGCACATTGCACAAGTGCACAGGTAGAAGGGCTGTCGCCTACGCAGAGCATTATACGTGCACAGAGCATTGCACAGTTGAGCCCCAGCCCAGACTCAAGGTAGCACATGTAAAGAAACAATAATTCATACTTGTAATTAATAATGGTTTTAAATATACACTATATCAATCAGTTGAATTTTTTTATGAGTAGCATAATGACTGAAAGAAGGACAACAAAAGGTAAACAATAAGTATGTTGCGTAGGACTGTTAAAAATGAAAGAGAAACTACAAACTTCCTCCTTTACGGAAGGAGACCTCCAAGTTTGTCGGTTTATGTTTATCCAGATGTCTGAAGTTGTACATTTTGCCTCCAGTCCTTTTCCAACTTTTTGCTGAGAATTCCTCCTTCGTCACCTCCTCAGCCCGTTTTCCCTCACTCTCTAGCTCTGATACTGCTTCCATTCCTTCTCTAACCAGTGACCCCGGGGCGTCTTTTGCATTTCTACCTTGCTCTTGTTTATAAGGCTGTTGATAAGGAATCTATCTGTATTTCAGACTATGAAGCTGTCATGCTGAGAGCTGCCAACATAAACTTTTGCAGAGGAAGGTTTTTCCCGCTGGGCTGAGGTTAATTTGGGCCCTTGACTGAGGATCTCTGTTTCTGGACAGCAAATGCTGTCCAGTGCTGCCTGGCATGCTTTTCTTCACTGCAGCAGTATTAGATTAATATCTGTGGCAAAAAAAAAAGCATGCATTACTCACTTCTACTGATTGCCTTGTTACAAAATACTGTAGCAGGAATATTAGTTAAATGGAAAATAGCCTATTTACATTCAGGGGAAAGTCATGAGTCCATTTTATCTGCAGTGACAAACTGTGGAAGTGATGAGCAGAAAAGCGAGCCTGAAGGAGACAGAGGCAGAGAGGAGATTACCGATTAAGCAGCAGCATCAAGAGCACATCCTCTGATAGCTGTGCTCAGACTGATGTCGAAGAGGACTCGCTGCCCACACAGCCATTGCCTCACAGAACAGAATTCCACAAGAAATTCCAGTCCTCCAGAAAATCTGCCGAGCAAGCAGCACGCCCAGAGTGATCAGCAACCCCAAACCATTAAAGGGCCAAATTCACCTCTGTGTAACTGCAGTGAGGCAAGCAGAATTACACCAGAGAGATATTAGGAACCCAGAGTCTTGGCAGGTCTAAAAAAGCACTGCTAAACGCTACTATTAGAGGCAAAACAATAAACACTCAAAGCTCAAAGCGCCTTCTACTGAACTGACCAAATATGCCTTTTTGGACACAGATTAATGTTTACCTTGGCATTTAGGGGTATCATCTCAGGTTCCCCCTTCTTCCTTTCAGGCACGCTTCCCCCCGAAACCACCCTTATGGATGGCATGCCGCAGCAATTCTCCCTCTGGCAAGGCGGCCTGGCTGAGGCTGTTCTCTCCCCTGCTTGGCAGCACCGTGCTGCACGTTCATCTGCCTGGGGCTGCTGTAGGCGAGGGCCTCCGGACTGAGCAAGAACCACACGGGCTGATCGGGGGCTGTTACATGTTAGATACCCTAAATGGGCAAGTGCTGGGCTCAACCTCAGCCCTCCATCCTCGGCATTTTCTCTGTGTCCTAATCTCTACTTGCTAGTAGCAGTTGCGGGGTGGTGTCCCAGCCAGCCTGCTAGAATGCAGCGCGGCAGCGGCGGAGCCCACACCTACCCCCGAGACTCAGCAAACATTGCTGCAATGGCCAGCGTCTTACCAACGGCGGCAAAACAACCCAGTGCTGACCACGCTTGTGAGCACAGTCATTGTTTGAATTTAGTTTAATGATGAGCGTGGACACGGGTACATCTTGTTTGGCTATGCTGTTCTGAAACTGTGTTGAACTCGACGTGTGCTTGCCTACGAATGCAGTTAAGCCAGAGCTGTGCGTACACTGCGGCTGTGTGAAGATGTTCCCAGATCAACAGAGCTGTGTTGGCAGAGATCCCTCATGTACTGTCAAAACTGTGCATTGGCTGGTGTAGCTTGTTTGGCTTGTTATGTGTGGGTTTACTTTGCAATGTGTTGATATGGCCGTGCACACAGGGGCAGCTCTTTTCTGGCTTAATGAAAATAGTACCTATCCAGACGGCACTCCTGAACTACATAAAGAATTGCTGTGTAGGCACATTGCCAGTTTAACATCGATTAAGTCTTCCAGTGAAGATACAGTTCCAAAAAAAGCCAAGGAAACAAAAGCTCTGGTTTGGTCTGATAGTTGTGTGTTGCATGCATACCACTTGCATATACAGTAGCTATATCTGTTAATATGACATTAATAAAGGACTTATAGCTAGACAGCATTCCAGCTGGAGAGTTTTCTTATTTACAAGATGATGTAATTAGGCACCCAGCCTGAGCACTGCTCTAAGAGGCTATAGAAGGTTTTGCAGCTGGGGTGAAAAAATCACAGGTATCTAGTTAGTAAAAAAACTATCTGTAACACAATTATAGAGACACCTTTCCTGCAAATAGCACCCTACTTTCTGCCACTTCTCTGTCTAAAGAAGAGCAGGTATGTATTTTAGGTATCATAACAATATAACTAATTTTTAAGAACTTTAAAGAACAAAATATTTTATTATATCACCTTACCTACCAAACTTCAGTCCATTAGTGCCAACAGAAATCAACCCCATACTTTCCTTTGAGTAAGAATGCAATACCAATTTTTGCAGACAGCTGCACTGCCCTTTTGCTTTCTTTTACCTAATGAAATAATACGAACTTTCAAAAAAGAAGCACTGATGGAAGATGAACCTGCCTGCACCCTCGTCTGCTCCTATGCGCATTTTTTTAGAATACAGGTGTCCCTTTTCATCTGTGTGAAGCCTATACTGTCAAAAATAGAAATACCGCAGAACACCTGTCCTAACAGCAGCTTGGAGTACAAATATTGTCAGTTAAACAGATTTATTGCTTTTTTCTGCAGATTGTCAGAGAAGTTGTGCAAGGGAGTGCAGATTTTCTGTTAAGGAGCAGAGGAAGTGATAGCGGTATCCTGTTACGGTATTTATCTGTGAGCAAAGGGACTGACAGCTCCGAGAGGCAAAGCGTCAACAAAGTTGCTGCGTCTGCTTCTGGGTGAAGATGAAAGCTGGTTCTGTAAGACGCAGAGCCCAGCTTGCGTTTCCTCTTTGCAATGCAGAGAGGAAGAAGCCTGTGATCGTACACACACAAACACACACACACGAGTTTATGGTGCAGGGAGGAAGAAACACGATCACACACACATGCGCTCTTATGCAGACACAAGCACATACTTACACAAGCTAAGGTAATGCACAGATGAACTATTATGTTGTCAAAACAGATCCTAACAAAATTGTTAATGTTTTTTAATGTATTAGTTTTGAGGAGATGGCTTTTGATTTTAAGGAAAAGTAAATCTACTGTCTACCCCATTTTTACAGACTACAGGTTTTGCTGCAGAAGGTGTTTTCTGTTCATACGATAGCTTCTACATCATGATACAGGAAATAACTTGCGGTACTTTATTTTCCTGTTCCAAGAAAACTTTTCATACCGAGGAGACACCTGGTGATATTAGAAGTCTTTGATGGGACCCCATGCGATGCTATTTTTGAATGTGTTGGCTTTCCAGCAGACATCAGAGTGATAGCATTCGCATTTTGAAGGAGTGGAATTAAGAAATTCCCTAAAAAATGGTAGCCGCCTTCTATTTCACTTTTGTATGAAGTCGCCTGGTTCAGAAAGAAAGTCTTTTTAAGGAGAGCAATTCAGGATATATTGAAATCTCACCATGTTAATGTTAAAGACGTGCATGGGCCTGAATTTAAGATCACAGAAACATGGGAATGTTTGTTGGAAGAGAATTCTGTTGGTTTTTAGTCCAACCTCCCACTCAAAGTAGGACTATCACCAACATTAGATCAGGTTTTGTGTAGCTGAATCTTGGAAAAACACTAAGGATGGAGACTCTCCAACCTGCCTGGATAACTCAGTCCAGTACTACTCTACCTTCCTATTAATTTTTTTCCAACCTGTGTCTCCCAAGCCACGATCTGTGGCCGTTACACCTTGTTTCTATCTTCTGGCACTGCTGCCAGGAGTTTGGTTCTGGCATTTCTGCAACTGCCCTTCACGGGGTCTTCTCCGGTGTCTCTATGTCCTTCTGGAGCTGCAGGAGAGCCCTGCACCCACTGCAGTAAAGCTGAAAGCAGCCCTCTGGTCCCACTGAGTAGAAGGGGGTAATAAGTTTCCCCCATCCTAATGTAGCCCGGGGTGGGGTTTGCCTTACTGAAGACAAGAGCACGCTGTTGGCTCGTGTTCAGCCTGACATCTGGTGTAATCCCCAGGTCCTTTCCAGCAAGGCTGCTCCTCACCCAGCAGCTTCTCAGCCGGTACCAGGGCAGGGGCTTTTCCTGGCCCATTCGCAGGACCTGGCGCTTTTCCCGGCCGTACCTCGCAGGGTTTCTGCTGGCCCAGAGGTTACCCATGTTCCTGCTCTTTTTATCGGCCAATCTGCCAGGCCACCAGTGAAGGTGTCTAATCGTCTGCTCCCTCTCACCGGATCACGTCTATTCTCAAACACGACACTTATTCTGCTCATAGATAGCAGTCCTCCCCGGGGCTGTTTTTGACCCTGTGTCAAGGCTATTTAGGTGTTATATATTAATGCAATACGTGCTTTAGTCAGACCAGTCACTCAATAATGAGGTGAACAAGGAGGAGTATCCAACTCACAGCAATGTTACCTTATCACTTAACAGCGGACACAGTGATTAAGTAAAATGTTCTGAGTTTCTGGTTCATATAATTAGTATTAAAAACAAAAAAAATCAACTGTATTATGGACTGACTGGAATATTCACAGCCAAAATCCTGTGTTGGGATGCTGGTAGGATGGAGCTCTCAGCCAGAGCTCTGGGGATGAGTGGGAATAGGTTTGCGACACAGAGGAGGGGTGGCTGCTCTGGTACCTGGCGCTGGAGTGGAGCAGTGTGGGCTCTGCTCCTTGACAGCATTTCCGTTCCTTTCATACCTTCAGGTCTCTTCACTCTGATGTTGTGGAGGAGGTCGTGTTCCCACTGCCCTGTTTCTAACTCTTGGCTGTTCCTCTGCTATGCAACTGAGTGTATAGCATGAAGGGTTTCCAGGCATGTGACCCTTTCGTCCAAGTAAAGAAATCTCTGTTCTTCTGCAATTTAGAAATTTCTTAAAATTTCAGTAGCTCTTTTGAAGCGTCAGTCGTTTTAGTGCTTGGACCCATTTCTTGGAGGTGGCAATGCAGTCACCCTAAAGGAAGCACTGTGCTGAGGTAGTAGTGTGTTTTCTTCCACTTCTCTAAGGATTGCATCACAGAGAAATGCAGTTCTTGACAGTTATGGTGCAATGTTTCATCTTTTGGTAATGCTCGGATAAGCTAGGAACCAAATTATGGCCCAGCTTCATGCAACGACAATCTCGAAACCCATGTGTTGGGAATTCACACAGGATCATTTTCCCAAAGGCCTAAAGACCCTTTACAGACTCTTCCCTTGGGATTTCTAATATTCTCCAAAGAAAATAGAGCTGCTTCCACTGTTCACAGCCTGCTGCTCTTGCTGCCGAGTGAAGTGGCGTCCACATGCCTGTTACGCTCGGCAGGAAAATTAGTTCAGTCCCAGCACGACTTGAGTTTCCCATGGGGCTGTCAGGAGAACAATGACCTTATTTCTCAGTTATTTTCTTCTGCTTCTTCCCAAGTGAATATTCCCATTAGTGAAGGACATGATCTCCCCTACTGTGTCCCACTTACTCTGTGTCTCATGCTGGAGGCCTGGAGATGATGCCATCTTGAATCCAAAGTTAACCCTGGGATAAATGTGCATCACCACTCTCCTGAAATTTAGCTACTTTCATTTAGCAGAGTTGGATGGTGTTTTCTGATAGGAAAAGATGCCACTGAAATTAATGACAGCATTAGAAATTCTTCCACTTACATCCTGTATGACCTCCTGTGAATAAAAAAAATGCAGAATATAACAAATAGGTATGTCTTTGGAAAGCTTGCTGAGAGCATCGCTTCAGTTTCTTGGATGAGCTGCTTTTTCACCTTAATTAGCAGAACTGTGTCTGGTTCTTTTCAAGACTTATTGAAAATTAATATTAGCTGGGGCCAGTTTCTGTTCAATTACTGTACTAAGAGAATAAGGTGCAGCCTCAGTCCTGGTTTCCATCATGCAGACTTTGGAAATGGTCATTCCACTAAAGATATTGCACAGATTGTTGTTTTCGTAATAAAGTGGCTCACCATGTGTTAATTAGTCTGAACAGCAAGACAGGAGGGGCTGGGCAAGTGCTGGACCTGGGAAAGAGCTGGGGAGGCAGGAAGAACAAGTGGCACGAGAGGGAAAGTGGTGCAGGGCAGCACTAGGGGAAGAGGGAATGAAGTATTTCTGTAACATAAAAATCCAGTGTTCTTTGAAAATATTCTACCCTTCAGATAGCCGTTCGGCCCCTCTGTGCGAGTTATTGCAGCCATCCGGCAGCATTGGACTGAGGGCGGTTTCGGAGCCCTGTTTGTGCTAAGGACGTGTATCCTCAGTGTACTCAGGTTGAGCTTATCACTGTCTCCTTGAGTCCCAGCCTTACTGAGGATGCACTGACATTTGCAATTCGAAAACAGATAAAGGGAAAGAAATTATTTGCAATGCCTGAAAGCGAAAGTTTTGGTACAGGTACAACTGAGTCATTATTTTCAACTATTTTTTTGTATTGTAAAAAGGAGCTGGTACAAGAAACCACATGGAAGGGTGTTGGCTTTTTATCTAAAAAAGACAAGACCTCTCCGAGGGTGGAGCTCCCAGGAGAGGGATTGCCCAACGCCTGGACCTGCTGCAGGGCAGGGGAGGCAGCTGCCTGCAAGAAGCCTGCCTGATCCTGCCTCTGCAGCGGCTGCAGCAGCATCCCCATTCGCTTCCCAGCCTCTCGCAACGTAACCAGGCTCCTGAGCTTGTGCTCTTGGCTAGCGACGGGCATGGTGTATTCCACACAAAATCCTGGCCAAGTAAATTTGGTCACTTCTTTGCAGGGTGACAGGCAGAGGTCATCCAACAGTGTTGCTGAAAGGATGTCAGCAGGCTGAGTTGTGGAGTACTGGGAAGTTTGCGGTAGCGAAACCCAGTATCGGGTTGACCATGGCAATGGATGTGCTGATCCAGCACCTCATTCTCTGCGCTTAAACCGTAGCAAGCGGCTGGGGTTCAGGCCTTTGCTGCTCTGCTTCGATCTAGAGGTAATGTGGTGCTAAGGGTGAAATTCAGGAGGGAGACCTGAGCTGGACCATTCCTTTGGGATCCATGCACAAAAGGAGACAGAAGGTCAGAGAGATGAAGGTGCCAAGAAGCCCACCAACACTTCAATATTGTCCTCTGCTGCTCGGGGTCTGGCGGATGAGCTCTCTGAGACATTGGCAGCTGTGCCCTGGTCCTGCTCACCTTCCCGAGGAGGAGAGTCCCCACAAAACAGGGCGGCACCGCTCTCTTACAGTAAGCCAGGCAAGCCCTGGCTCCCAGCAGACCAGAACGGGGGGGGGGATTATTCATCAGATTGTTATCTACCCAACAACATTTGCCACTCTGCCTTCCCCTCACTGAATTTAGACATTTCCTTGTCACTCCCGACCGTAAAAAGGCACGCAGAGAGCACAGCAAGCCTTATCAGCCCTCTGCCTTCTGCTGAACTGAGTTGGATTAAAAATTTGGCTCTTTCTCCTCCAAGTCTTCTTGTTGGCCCAAGTCCCTGCAGGGGTGGGGACTGCTGGAGCCATGCAACTATCGCTCTCAGGAGTGGTGCCCAATACAGAAGATGCATTTTTTTCTTGTAAAGCCCACTTTCAGAGACCTTTCTAGAGCTCATATGCCTTCAGAGAGAAATCCAAACCTCTCTTTTTTTTCCGCAATAACTTCAACTAGAAAAAAGAAAACAACCCACCAGAAAAGCACTGTACAAAACAAAAAGGCTGAAGGGAAGTGAAATCAAAAGAGAAATGCAATCTATACATGCAGGCTTTAGATTTTGGAGAAGTGCCTGTTGACAAAGGTCAGGGAGGAAGACGCTGCTGGCGTGGTTGTCTCTCTTAAATTCTGCTGCTGATCTCAAATGCTGGAACTCAGTAAAATATTTACATTGTTAATTTTCTATTGCCCTTCCAGAATAACTGTGGGATATGTAACTAGGGGATTTTGCAGAAGTAAACTTGAACCAGAAGGTAAATGAGAAAAAAAACCAAGCCTGCTGCCTCCCAAACATCTTCCTTTTATCTCCATTCATGCCTCAGCTTTTCTACAAAGTGCTCTTTCTTCTGCCATCTCACCCCCTCCGAGAATATCGCATGGTATTGGAGTATGATTTCTTACTGCTGAAGAAAAGCTGCATTGTTCAACATCTTCCTCTACTGAGTTATGCCAGAGTGGCACCTATTTTGGCACAGCCTTCATAGCTTCCTCATATCTGACTAATAAGAGATGATGAAAAATAGGATTTATTAAAAAAGCACAGATAATAATCTGAGAAAATTAAACATGTATCTTTAAATGTGGCTTAATTTCCTTAAAGAACAATCAAACCTCAAATGGTTTAATCTCAAGGCTCCATCTTGTGGTAAAGTAAGGCAAATTCACTTACTGTGAAATTAATGTTTGCCCTTCCTCTATTTCCACCAGTTCTTCTGTAATAACCTCACGATGCTGTAACGCTGCAGACAGGTACATCGAGCCTAACTCAGGCGGGAACAGAAGGGCAGGCGGTGCCAGGCACAGGGAATGTGTTTCTTGCTGCTATTAAAGCTGTATGCATGTACATTAGGCACACGTGCATTTCCTAACCAACTCCCATGATCAGTGACAACGAAGGGGGCTGCTCACTCATGTACAGAATAAGTTCGATTTAATACCCTTGAAAACCTAGGGCAGTAGGCAGAGCTGTGATAGTTATGAAATATTCTGTGTATCCTGACCTTCTGAGTATCTACGTCTGATATGATTATTCCTGAGTGCATTTGTATAAAAGAATCTCTTGCAAAAATGTAGGATTTTGCGTTCAGTTTTGGCTGGCGTCTCTCGTCTAGCCTCGTTGAGTCCTTCATTTAGAATTGCATCAATGGTGCAAAGCAGAGCAAAATTTTTGTTATTACTATGGATGATTTTTGATCACTTAGCAGAAATTCTTATTAAAAAGCTGGTTTACAAGGTGGAAGGTATAACCAGCCAGCGAAGCACTGCAGCCCGGCCAGGGTGGGCATCACCTTGCTCACACCCGGAGCCATTTGGCCACTCTCTCTGCTGTTAAACTGCTGCATTATTTCTTAAAAAACGCTGTGCCCAGTCCCGTGCCCCTCGCCTGGGAGCAGGAGCTGAGCAGCCCTGCCTTTGCCAGATAAAGCATGGTTTTCCGTTGGGCGGCCAGGGAGGAAGGAGGACCGCTGCCTTATCTTCCTTCCTCCAGCACCGTGCAAAAGTGCNCTAAATATAAAGTAAGGCTGGTTTTGAGCATGCAGGAGCTGGCGACATTCCCGGAGCACGTCCAGGGCCGGGATGGCGGGCAGCCATGGGTGCTCCCTGCCTGCTCGTCCACCCTAGCCGGCCAGGGAGCCCTGGGACCTCCTGGCTGCGCCGCGTGGGAGGTGAAGGTGCAGCTCCTGGGTTGGGCTATCCTGGCTGCTAGTTTTATCCTGGGAAAATTCTTATTTCTCTTTCAGGATGCAGGGAGCAAGGTATCATCTCCCAAATCATATCTCGGGTACCCATGTGGGGTATTTTGCTGGTAACAGCTTCTGGCATGGTTATGAGCTGAGCACAAACTCTCAGACCCTCCTGCCTTCCTGCACCCACCTAAAAGGGTATCAGGGAGTGCACAGGCGGCGGCAGCGGCTGCCTTTGCTAGACACGTGGACAACTATTGCAATTTGCGTGGGTAATTGTACCGATTCAGAAGCATTTAACAAACTGAAATATTGTTCTGCTCCATGCCTTCTTATTTTTTCCTGTTCCAGCTACAATGTCAAGTAACTAATGAATGCAACATGATGTGGTATTAGGTTTAAAGCAGTATTTTCCTGTTGCTGTTCCTTACATGTTGGTCGCACCCTTAATGATCTTCATAGGAAATATTTACTTTGAGGAGTTTGGTTCTAAGTATGCCAAGTGATCAAAACCAGGCAAGGCATGGTTTGCTTTCATATGACTTCAGTTTTTCCTGGAAAGGAACANACAGAAAAAAAAAAAAAAAAATCTGACTTTCAAAATTAATGTAAATCAGCTTGAAAATCATCTTGTCCCAATAAATGAACACTCCATTCTTTCTCAGCCAATCTAATACTAACTTTTATGGGAAGAGAAACTCAAGGAAGAATAAACACTGGGGAAAAGTGAGATCTGTAATGGTGGTGCTGGTAGTGTCTGGCAAGTGTTAACGTACAGCGTATGTATGGGTGTTGTAGATGCATCCTTGCAGCTACCCATTTTGGGCTATTCTGAAGCTCGGGTCTTGGTGCTGAGAAGGGAGAACTAGCTATCCATACAAAGCTTTCTTCTTAGTGCAGTCCCCAGGGTTAATATCCTTGAGCCTTTTTAAGTAAGCAAGGGAGAAGCAGCAGCCTCATACATTCGCTGTTGCTTAAGGTGGAAAATTGCCCCACTGCTTGTTATTACTTCTGTTGCTTCACCCATATTTCTTACAGACTGAATTGCAAAGAAAACCATGGCCATGTGAAGGTGTATGGGTAATATATGCTTACATTGCCGTGTGATGTAGCCTCTTCATGTACCGTAGAGGCCAAAGGAACATGACTCTGTCAGGCCAGAAATTTCTACCCATTGCAAACCCCTGATACTGCATGGCCCGGGAAGTGGGGGTGACTCCTTCATCACCCTGTCATCAGTCTGGGGTTAAATAGTGGTAGAAATGCTTGGACAATTTTCTGTTACTTTATTTGGATATTTTTCTTTGCAGGTCTTGGTTTATTAAACCAAATACCTTGGTAACCCTAAGTCAAACGTGCGAGAGCAGGGGTTGCCATAAAAAAAAATCTCTTAGAAATGACCTAAAATGACTTTTTTTTTACATTAGAAATTGTCACATGTAAAGGTCTAATAACTGGAATGAGGAGTGGGGGACTTGCACAGCTCACATTACTGACACGGCTCAGCTGGCACCGCTCTCCAGATCTACTGGCCTTGCCCAAATGTCCTGGCACGGGCAGGGAAGGGGTGGCAGAGGGCTGCTCATCTAAAAACACCATGGGGTTTCTGTCACTTTTTTTTAATTTTTTTTTGCTCCTTTTGCCCAGGCCCCCAGGTCTTTCCTTTGGAGCCCATCCTGCTGCCACACACCACACATGCACATTTACACAGCCAGCCAGATCACAGCACCTCTCCTGGGTCAGCTGCCAACAAGAAACACAGTTTTTGGCAATATGAGGAAGAACCCTGTCTTTTTTACCCTGGAAATACTGCATATGCTATGCTGTTTGGGTCATTGCTCAGCATTTGTGCATAAATGTTTAATGACTTTTTTTCAAAAAAGAAGGAAATCCTTATGCAAAAAAGCCTGCATCATTGCGGACTTATGCTTGAGAGAATTGTATTAGTAAAGAAAAGTAAGCCATAAAGCATGGATATTTTAATTATTCCAGCCTAAGAGCTATGAATTTGAAACTGCAGAGTTAAGGTTAGACATGACAAAGTAAGAAACAGCTGAGTTGCCAGAAAATCCCTCAAATGCTTCCTGATACTGTCATGGGCAGGGAAAATACCTTGTGTCTCTTCAGGGTCATCTCAACAGCTTTAGAGCCACGCAACCGGAAAGGACGGGAGGGATGAAATGGTTGGCGTGGCCTTGCGCGGTTTTGGGGTGCGCTAGGAGCACCTGGGGTTCTCGGAGCCCAACTTGCTCCGGCTGGGCAGATCGCAGTGCCCCATCTGGGGAGGCGGAGAGGAAACCCCCCTACTCTTACAGCTAACCTTCAGGTACCATTAAAAAAGATTTAATGTTATAACTTTGTGGTGGTTTTATAGTGGAGCTCTCAGCCCTTGGAGTTCTCCTGCTCTGTCAGCCCGTTCTGTCTTGTGCTTTCCTGTGGGAATTGCAAATAAAACACTTTTTAGCTAAACCTGCAGGATTGCAGCATCTCTTTGCTGTTAGCACAGCCTCCTGCGCTTGCACATTTTTTCCCTACAGACACAGCAAGCAGAACTCATGGTCTTGTCCAGACAAGTGCCCTAAAGACAGGCGAGCATGCCATGCATGTGCATATACACTTCCAAAATTATTATTTGCATCACTTTTTGCAGCTTTTTAGGCAGTCATGGCAATGACTTGGCTCTCTGGGGCAGCTGCTTGGAGAGATAACTCAACATGGTGTGTTGTGCGTGTGCCAAGGCAATGTGTGTACCTCTGGCCTTTTTTAGCCCATAAAATATATGGCCTATTGCTTAAAACCCTTTAAAGATGCTTAATTACCTTTTAATTTCCCAGCATCTAATTCAGATGCTGATGTTTCTTTGCTCTTACCAGTATCTGGTAACGGATGAGACGTGGATGAATCCCATCTGGAGTTGGTTCAGGTGATGCTGGGGGGAGAGGAGAGGGCTTGGAGGAAGTCAGGGGAGCAACCACAGTGCCCTCGCAGTGTGAGGGTGGCTGTTGCCCGTCCTGGGAGGTGATAACTTGGGATTCCTCTTGGCTTCATTGGCACTAATCTCATTCACCCTTCAGCCTGGTAGGAAAACTCATTGAACAAGGAGTCACAGTATAGGCTTTTTACTCTGGGGGATGAGCAAACTTTAAATGGCACTTCTCAGTTACAACCATGCACTTATTTACAAATTATCAATAAAACTATGCAGTTAAACATGATAATAGGAATTGTGTAAGGACAGCAAGCATTGAATTTTGATTTCCACCAGCATACTGGAGTATGCTCTCCCAGCAAGTCGCAGTGGCTCGTGGAGAACTTTGCTCCTTCTGTCTCCGCAACACGTTAGCTCATCTGAGACAGGTTGACCTCCACCTTTGCTGCTGAATAACAAGATGAGGAATGTGTTCAAGCTGTTGAGTAAACCACTGTCATCTGTAAAAGATTTCCCATCCTTGTGCCTTAATGGTCAGGACAAGTCTTTGTGGGCTCGTCTCACGCTTGGTGGGAATGTGCTGCTCTTCATCTTTGTCTGCTGAGCTGGGCTTTTTTAGAAAGGAGGGTTTTTTTTTTTTTCTTTTATCTGTTACTGATTAATTATTCATCAGTCTCGTGTAAAGTGGGATTTTATATATGTTGTGCCCATTTACTGATCCTTGAATTCCTGTGACACCACGTACCATGTTTTGTTTGTCGCTGGGCCATGCTGCAGCGGTGGAGGCTCCAGGGACGCAGCTCCAGAGACGCTTTGACATATACCAACACTTCATGTGCCTACTCCATCACTTTGGTTCACAAAACACTCTGGCTTGGTGCTGGGAATGGGGGGAGTTTTTCCAAAGAGATGTCTTCCCTGTTAGGGCAGAGGGTCCTGTATCTGGAGGAAACCTACCACCCTGACCTTGCTCAGGCTGTCTTCTGCAACTGTCACCATCCCCATCTTGGTGTCACAGCATCACCAAATCACTGGTGAGCTTCCAGCCAGTGCCTGGGTGCTGCTGAAATCCGTGAATAACTGCCATGTCTGCATTTATTTTGAAGTACCACACCAGTGGCCCTTCCCAGGAGAAAACTTGCTGGCAGGATGGCCCTTCAGCGAGTGGCACCTGCAACGAATTCCAGCCACGGGTGCAAGGATTGCTTTGGAGGCTGAAGCTTGGGAAGCAGTTTGAAGAAATCCCAACCGCCCTAGAGCTCAGCAGCCCAACGGTTGCTGACCAAGATACTGACAGCTCCATTTCATTTGCAGTCCCACTCTCAGGCTTCGTGGTTCCTGTTTCATACAGATTAGGGAGCACTTTGAATGCTGTTTTCACCTCCTGCAATTTCCTTGCTCAGCTGTACCTTGCCAGAGTTTGAACCCTGCTGGGGAACACGCTCGTCCCCAGCCTGCCCTGTCCCCACCGTCCTGCCTCCCCTCGGGGCTGTCATTACACCAGCTGCCTTCACGTTTCTCTATCTCAAATCCTCACTCTTTGCAATCTCACATGAGCTGGCAAAGTGTTGACATACCATTATCTTCTGGTAGAACCGTGGGCAGCTGTAGCAGGGAGCCAGGCGTGGGGTTGCAGTGGTGCTGGACCATGCTGCAGCATCCTCAGGCGGGTGCTGGGGGTGAACATGAGCACCCTCCTCTTGAGTCTGCATCTGAGTGAGCTTCCAAGTTCTGGCCTGCCTCTCTCAACCTTTCTGGCCCTAAATTCATCTTTCAGTGAGTTTTCTGCCCTGTGACTTACCTGTCTTCTTTACCTGCTGGTCGCCGGGTGGAGACATCTGCTATTTCTCTGTGCTGCATTGAGCCTTTCAAGAGATCCCCATGCTATTTGCAAAATAGTTCGCAGTTTAATTTTATTAGATTGTCAATAAACCAGCAGGGCATAATTACACACCAAAATTATCTAGACTTGAAAGCACGGCGATCACTCCCTTGTTCTCCGTGAGCTGTAACTTAATGCAAAACCCTCTGTCGTTTTCCATTTTCTAGTTCTTTCATTCATTCCTGCTGAGTAATTAAAAATGGCTTATAAATAAACACTGGGGATGATTTCCGAAATGTTCTGTATTTACTTGCAAGGCTGGTACTTCTGTCATTGGCCCACTTAAGTGGTTTTGAAAGATTGTATACAGGTTCCTTTTACAATGCATTTGAAGTTTGTAATCCTGCTTAAATACACAAAAATAGGAAGGATTAACAAACTGCCACACTGAGGCCAAAAGAAGACAGAGCTAAAAGCAATCAAGGAGCAGCCTATCGGATACATGAAATAAATTGGGGGAAAAGTGGAAAACTGTCAACAAAAATAATATGTTATGGATCCTCAAGCCTTTGTGTTTATGCTAGAGGAAGCCTAAAATAATCTGTGGTTTCTGATGCTTGATTTAGTTTTCCACAAGCCTAATTAACACCAGATTAAGTCTGCTGCCACTATAGTTTATTGCTGAGACTGACAAATGCTTGCTGTTTATTTGTTTTCTAAAAAAATGACTGGAGGCAATAACAGTATGACACAGTTAATAAGCTTGAAAACAATACTATAATATTCATTTTTATAAACTTAGTCTTTAGGAGAAACCCCCATGACTTTCGATATTAAATTCTGGCCCTACAGTCCTTACGAAGGAAAAAATCCCATTGATTGAATGTCCCATTGATTTAAGGTATAGCCCTGTGAATTCAAGCTAAAAATTAAGCATGTGTTTAAGTGCTTTGCTGAACAGAGATGGACCGTACCATATGTTTAAAATAACTCACGTGCTCAGGGTCTTGGCCAGGTGTGGACCAGCAGCTCTGCAGAACAGAGCTGAGCAAAGCAATGACTTACAGAGAGAAAATCCAGCACCATGTGCATCAACCCGTAATATGGATGTTTTCTATGAAAAAACATACTGGAGTGGCATCGGCCGTTATATGACTCTGTTGATACAAATGTCACGACATCAGGATTGAACCTGATTCCCAGAAATCCCAGAATGCCGGCCACCACCTAGGTGAAATCCCAAATCTGCAATCATTTATTTATGCAGGCAACTTTGCTTATGCAAGATGACCCACTAAAATCACCAGGATTTCTGATCAAGTAAAATTCCTTGCATGATAAATGTGTACAGAAGGATACCTTGCCATGTGAGAGCCGAGGGTGCAGCTCCTCAGCCTGCAGGTATGGGCTATTTATGCCAAAAGCTGGCAAACGAACTTTCAGCCACATTCTTTGGCGATCATCCTTGGAAACACATACTCCGTCCAGTGGCCTCATCGTGGCTCCTTCTGGACTCAAACCAAGCCAAAAGTCACAGAAGCTGGCAAAAACAGACCTTAAAAACTTACCTAAACCCTTGCAAACCTTGTAGCAAGTCTGGATGGGGCATAGATCGAGATGTGGGCAGAAAGTTGATGTTTTACAGGGCTGATCTCCTTGATTCATATTTTTCATTCATTACATGTCAGCAGAACCAGAATATTTTGTGAAAATATAGAAGCAAAGAGCTAGTTGGTGCTTTTTCTTTCCTTTCTCTCTCTGATGTTGTGGAGGAAAGCTGTTAGTGAAACCCTCGTGCTCAGGCCTGGGATTCACACCTCTGCCGCCTTGGGTAAGTCACTCCATCTCTCCGTGTCCCATTCCTTCATTAAAAAAATGTGGGTAATCTTTCTGTGTGTCAGAGAGGTGGCATGGGGTAGTCAAATCCATGTCTGGGATGTGCTCTGTTTCTCCAGTAATTAGGTATATAATCAATCTGATCTCTGTATCCTGCTGAATACGTTTTATTAAGTTCCTTAGTGTGTGGTATTACCTGACCTGGCTCGAGGAGTTGTCTCTGTTCCCTCCATGCTGACGGAGAAACACAGTGCTGGTGTCCCAGGCCCTCACCAATTCTGTCCTCAACATGAGCGTTGGCCTGGGACGGGGAGGGTGGAAATGCACAGGTTTTGCCTCGTGAAAGGCCAGCAGCTCCCTGGCATCGCCTCCATCCTCCTTGTTTGTCTTTGCACCTTTGAGAAAGTCCAACTGGTGTTTTCTCACTTTTTTTTTTTGCCCAAAGCACTGCTGTCCTGCTGAGGGAATCATGCATTCACCAAAACGACACAGCAGCTCACACCCAAAGCGCAAATTAAAAAAAAATGATAAATCTCTGGTTTTCTATAAAGTAGTGTGGCCAGTTTTTCCATCACTCAATCCAAGTTTCTTTGAAATAAGTCTCAGGATGTTTCTCCTGAAGCTACAGCATGTGAAGGCCAATGACTGTGTACCATCACCTCTTGCTAAGACAAATGCACTCAGAAATGAGTACCCAGTATGGGAATAAGGAGACAAGTGGGGAGCAGGGAGCCCTAGGGAGGGAGAAAGAAATGGCAAGTTGGCAGACCTCAGGCACTGGGCATCATTTAAAGCCTCCCTGGGGATCCTGAGCTCCGCGTCCGAGTTGGTGGCACCCCGTCAGGAGTTCTGATGCTTTTTGGGGGCTGCACTGGGCTCCTGGCAGGCCCTCAGCCTCTAAAGAAGTCATCCAGGTCTGGGGAACAGATTATATCTGTATGACTAAAATGTGGGCATAGATGAAGATGAACAGGCCAGACAAATACGCATTTTCACAGCAAGTCAGAGCCGAGATAGTCACCAGGTTTTCATCCTTGAGTCTTCATCTGCTCCCAAAGCAAAGGTCAAAATATTCTTGTCTTCATGCTGATCTGAACCCAGACTATTTTTGGAAAGGCTGAACAGATAATGTTACTGTTTAGTGATACAGCTGGCAGCTCAGCTGGGAGATAAACAGAAAGCCATTAGCCGGCGCAAATGTCTGATGATAGGGGGCAAATGTCAGGATTTAGTGGCTTTCTGCTCTTTTCCGCTCTGTATTATAAATCACCGATGGCAGCAGCTCACTTGAGTATGACGCTGGCTGAGAGGAATCCACCCACCAAGGGACAGCTCACACCTTTCTTCCTGGCCATGAGAAATCGAGGTGACGCCTCTGAGCATCCTGCATCTGGACACTCAGGGACCTGTGGTCCCACCTGTGCGATGCCTGTTGAGTGTATCTTAAAGCTAGTGCTGTTGTCTGAAATTCACCTTTTAGAGGATTTCTTTTGCAACAACCATTGCAGCCCCCTACTCCAAATTGCTCTGCAAAGCTCTGATTCTTACCAGTGCTGGGGCAGCCCCGGGCTCACTCTGAAGCTGCTGTCGTGCCACCAGCCACCCTGAACAGAAAAGGACAGGACTTAAAGGAATTGCAGTGAAATGGAACAAAAACACCGAAGTTTTCTTTCCTTCTAACATTCAGTTAGCATCAGGCTAAAAACCTCACTGAAAAAGCTACCCCTTTATTTAAGGTGTACTTGGGGAACAGCTATTACAGCGCTGCAGTTTATCATGCCCCATAATATTGTTAATTTTGCTATGAAGTGAGTAAGACAGGCTTGGGCTGTAGAGCCATTTGGATTTAATAATACACTTCCATACCTTCTTAGCCCAGATTTCTCAACCAACTGTGCAAGGATTTATCGTTTGCTAACTGTAAGTGAATTACTACAGGGTAACACAATCCTGGGTTGAATGCAGAGGAGGAATGATGTCTTTCACATGGCCGGGGAAAGCCCACAATGGGCTGGGGCTGGGGCTACATCCACAGGTGGCTCCCACTGCAGGGGACACCATTTCCTTCAAGGCAAGAAAAAAAAGTCATGAGAAGCCTTTTCTGGGTGTTTAAGTCATATTTTTTCTTACAGGAGATGTGCCAGAGCCCAGCACTGTCGGTCACGTTGCGGGGAGCTGGGGCTGCGTGGCACTGGGCATGCTGGCCCTGCCTGCCTGCTTGCTGCCCACAGCAATCCATCCTCTCTCCCCAAACCACCTCTGGGGCAGTAAATGGGGCAGACGGCATGGCAAAGGGGTCGGAGACTACGGTCAGCCTCAGCAGCTTCCTTCATTGCCAAAGACGGCTGCAAAGGCAAACACTGTCATGTGAAATGCAACCGTAAGTTGCATTAAAAAAGGAGAGTGATTATTTTGAAATGTCTTCCAGAGGGAAAATGCCTGATGTCCTGAGCAGATGGCTGCGGAGCTTTTTTTTTTTAATATATTCTCTAACAGCATGGTAGATGGTGAGTTATTCTGCTCTGTACCCTCCGTCTTGGCTCCTCAGCTGCTCTCAGTGGCACACTCATCCTATAACAGTGATTCTCCTTTCCAGAAGCCACATCACATAACAGAACAAGAGAACCACGCAGTCTCTTCCTGCTTCTTGCATAAGAAGCTGCAAAGCTGGGGCAGCTCTGCCGCTGCTGCGGACCGCAGGATACAAGCAGGACCCAAGCCCCACCGAAACAGCATGTGTTTTGAAAACCCAGGCTCCTATAGCTGCCTCTGCTAAATATTTTGGTCGTGCTTATTCATCAGCTTCAGAAATGAGTAGCTGAGCCATATAACAGAATTAGAGGGTGTTTCCCTGGGCTTTGGATGCACGCATGTGTTTTAAATCCCATCCCCAACTGCCATGGAGGACAGGGCTGCTTGGCGTGGGGATCAGTCCCTGCCGGTGTCAGAGGAGGATTTGGTTTGGGGGGACGGGCATGGGCTGGTGCAGTGGTGTTGCTTTCCTGGGCCATCATTGGCAATTTTAAGCGCTCAGCATCCCCGCCTGCTCCCCAGGGTCGAGTGAGAAGGTTGTCACGTCTGAGTTATTGGAAGGTACCTCTTCGGGCTGCCCAGTCCTCCTTCCTAACCTGATGCGAGCATTATTTATGGGCAACTGCCTCCTTGCTATCACTTCATCAGCTGTGCAGCTGCAGCTCCAGCAAAGCCTCCCCTTCCCTCCCCTTCCCTCCCCTTCCCTCCCCTCCCCGCTCTCCCGCAGACACCTCTGCTGCTCAACAGGATTTGCTGAAATAAGGATGGCTTAAGTCCTCTTTTAAAGCAGGCAGAGAAGCAGAGAAGGTAACTGAGATGCTCTCAGGCTTGGCAGGGACAGAGTCCGGCAGGGAGAGGAAACCGCCCTGCTGATCCGTTAGCTATATTTTAATATACGTCGTGGGGACCTCAGCGGGAACGGGTCTGACAAAAGCCACTCTGCCTTCCTGTGCCCGGACCCTGCAAACGGCCTCTAGTTTCAGACCAGAGCCTTGGAGCTGCCCTTCTCTGGCTTTGTCTCCCCTCAAGGCGAAGCAAAGCCCGGAGAAGCCCGACCTCATCTTCTCCCACATGGGGCTCTGGCCTGTAACTACAGAGTGGCCACTCTTCTCTTTTCTCCCACGTTTTCTGAAAACAGCCACCGAGATGCCACCTGACACCAGGATCCTAAGTGCTTCTGTTACTTCCAAGCATGAGTCAGCCAGATCTGATTGCAGTTTTATCACTCAGCTAGATTATTCTGTGTTGTCACGGGTCAGCTGCACCATGCTGTTGCTTCTGCCTCCTCAGCCTGACCAAAACCTTTAAAAATGGAGTGGATAATCAATAGCATTTTGAGGGCCACATTTCCAGGTGGCTCATGAGCTTCCTGGGATTCCTGAGCTGTTTCACAGCCCCCGGGTCTCTTCATGTTGCCACAAATAATAATTACACCCAGGAACTGCAAAGCACGGAACAGAGAAGTCTTTTGCTTTGGTGCAAGCCGCTGCAAATCTCTACATTTACTAAGCAGCTTTTCTCTCCTTTCCTCCCTTCCCTGCTTCCCTCAGTCCTCTGTTGCCTCTCCCCGCTGCTGCAGAGCTCGGTGTGCTCTCTCTTGGGGGCTACATGGCAGATGATCCACCTTTTCGGGTCCTCCCCGAAGGGACAGTTGGCCACCGAGGCAGCAGAGAGGTCTTTCTGAGCTTGGCACCCTGCAGCCCCGCAGCGGTGGGCTGCAGCCCCCCATCTCCGAGCACCTGCTTCCACCTCAAGGAGACTTGTCGCGGTTGTGGCTGAGGTCGGGCTGCACGCCGTGGTTGCTCCTCCGTCACCGGCAAAGCTCACCCCACGCTGGTGGCTTGCACCAGGGCTTTGCCACGAGGCGGCTTTAAGGTAAAGGAGATTTGGAGGATATTCAGCTAAAGCCTAAATGCAGGTCAAAGTTGCTTTCTTCTGCTGATCCTTCTCAGTCTTGTTGGTGGACCACAGAGTCTCAGAGCTGGTAACTCAGATTTTTGTGAGCATCAGGAGGTCAGCTACACCTCAGATAAAAATTGCGTGTTGCAGAGTAACATATTATATAGGACGTCACGTAGAGATCCTTCGTACAGACCTTCCAACCTAATGTCACTTGTTCCCTGCCATCCATTGTACAGAACGATCCTTATGCTTAAAATTTCTCTGTTAATTGCCATGGAAATTTGATAATTTCATCCTAAAGGAGAGTTGAGGAAAACTCAGGAAGAGCTCCGATTACTGAAAACTGGAAAAAATTAATCTTGATTAAAGCACTTCCCCCATGAAAGTAAGGACCTCCTGAACTTTGCAGAGAGCTGATTGCTCGGAAGCTGTTCTTCGGGCAATGTCGAACTGTACTTCTGCCAGTTTTTCCTGCAACATTATAATAAAAGAATCTAGCCATCACAAGACAGAAAAAAAATGTCTTCAGAGGTGTAATTTAGTGGGCTATTGGCAAGACCTTGCTTCAGTTCCCTTCTAAGGGAAAGTGCCAAAATATGCATGTTACCCTCCAAACGCATAATGGCTGTAAAAATGCCTGTCAGCTGTCAGCGCCCATGGAGTTTCTCACATGAAAAAACAAGACTTGAGCATCAAAGATTTTTTGCCAGCATCAACCAAAGTAGCAAAAGAGAAAATGGACGTTGTTTATTTGGCTTTTTTTAAATGAGGAGGCAGAAGTCCTTCTCAAAAGATCAGCATAGTACAGACTTCTGTGTTTCCTGGCGGGTCAATTCCCTCAAAGGTAAAAGATGACTGGGATAGGAAGTGCTACAAGTCTGCTTCATAGCATTTAAGCACACCTGAAGTTTGCATTTAAAACCAAAGTGTTTATTTTATTTTATTTTATTTTAATTATTTCTTTATTTAAGTATTTTTCTTATTTCCTTTAAGGCATACATTTGCCTGGCACTTTACAGAGTACATGTGATGGTGGCTCTTCCCCGGTGCATGCAGTGTCCTTGCAGTGTCCAAACTTTTACACCTGGGACGACGATCCGGAGGAGCATGCCTGTGTATTGTTACCCTTGCCTACCTCATCCCCACCCACTCTCATACTTGGCATTACAGATGCTTACAATTATCTGCAGATGCAGAATGTGAATGCAGAGTTTGTGGTTACAATTTGTACCCCCTAAAATTGTCCTTTTGAAGATTTGTCTCCGAATTTCTCCGGGCTTTCAACACTCTATTTATTTAGCAATTGACTCGCAGCGTAAGAGAGCAAACATCACCCTTGCTCTCAATCCCCCTCAGCAAAGAAGATTTATTGCATTATTATGCAGAAATGTGCCAGATTTGCTGGGAGGGAGAGGACGTGCCTGGCTGAAGCAACTTCAAGGTCAGTTTGCCCTCGGATTAGGGACGGACATGCCCTGGTCCTCCCAATCTGAAGAGAGGACACAGCAGAGCAATAGCTGCTTTTCTCAGCTAGCCTAGGGATCTCTCCAAGCCAGGGTAGTTAAATCAGGAAATTATTCCACCTCTTTGGGAGCTGTTTCTGCAGAGAGCTCCATGCTGCTGCGGGGTCTGTCCATGTGGATTTTGCTGCAAGGCCCTGTTGCTTCATCTCCTTCCAGCTGCTTTGGAGACCAGAACAAAACAATGGAGAAAAGCTTGTACAAGCAACAGGAGCCCACTTCCATAGCTGAAATTGCTACTGGAAGTGAGCATCGATGTAAAACCCAGCACCCCACGTGCTCTAGACCCCAGCTGGATTGGTGATGGGTTCATTTTGGTCTGTTCTGGGTGGGATGCGGATTTTGTTGCCAGGTCGTTGTCTGCCATTGCTTCACTGGAGATGTGCTTGCATCCTGCTGCTCAGCAGAGCCCCACATTGCTCAAGAATGTGTTACAGCTTATGTTATAGATCTTCACAACACAACCCTGCTTTTAGAGGCAGGAGCTTGAGAACAGTTCGAAAAAACCTGTGTGCTGCTTCTGATGTGGACAAAGCACCAGCTGAAAACCTTGCAAAGCTCCCAGTGAAACCACCCCATCAGCCAGAACTGCTCAGATGGTGTCAAATCGCTGCTGCAGAAAAAGCAAATAACTGAAAAAGTGAAGGATTAGTCCAAGGAGGTGCATGTCCAGAGTGGGAAACACTATATGAGGTCTTGGCAGCACCAGCTCGTGCTCACAGGAGCCCTTCCTCCAGCGACTTAACACAATGACCTGGTTCCTGTTAAAGAAACATTTAAAAGACAAGATAAAAGCCAACTGCTGCCTACCCTGGGCCGTTCCCATTATCTAACTCATCCTTCACCTCTACAGCTTGCATCCCTCTGTGTTGGGCTGGTTTCCCATGGGACCATTGGTGATGGAGCGTGGAGGAACAGAGAGAAACCTTGAGCTCCCTGGGGCTCACCTGCCCCACGAGCAGAGCACAGCCTCCTTTAGGACTGCTGCCAGGATTTGGGGTGGATAGGTGACTGGCATCGTTCAGCCTGAGCTACTTCAGTCCAAGTCCAAGCTGCTTTCATTCGTGTTTTCCAATTGTGCTACAAGAAGGTGAACACGGACACCAGGGTGATGGGGAACTGAGGCACGCCAGGAACTGGGAGCGGCTTTAGTTTAAATGTGGTGTTCATACTCATCAAAACTGATCACAAAACATGAAAAGCGAGAAGAACGGCTGACCTTTCCTGCCCTATCAGACCTCAGTCTGAAGCTGTTGGAGAGCGAGTGGAAACAAAACCACAATTCCACAGTTACATTACTCCCAAAGAGTTGCCCTTTTCTTGTCAGTCAGAAAATATCTGCATTTTAAAAGTTTTACCCTCATTCAGCTGGGATCCATCCTCTGCCCTGGCTTATGGGACAGGTCCAGCCCCCAGTCCGAAACCCTTCCTCGGTCCCAGCCCAATGGAGTCTTTGTGGTACCTTTAGCTCATTGTTAAACAAAGCAACGAAAATAGAAGGAAAGCAGAAATCCATGGGCCACCTGGCCAAGATCCATACCTGAGATGCATAGCCATCCAAGGATCCTCACAGATTTCCTTGCCCCAGGGTAAACTTGATGCCATGAGTCTGTGTTTTCCTTTGCGTAACATTTTGCTGAGAGATACCCAAAGTGGGTGCCAGCGGGCTGGTTCTCCACCAAACTGGGGTGCATACACGCAGGTTTGTGTCTGTGTCTGCACTTGGACAAGGTCCGTGTTAGGTGAAGACCCCACGCACCAAAATGCAATAGCTGAGAAGTAATTTCCTGCAGCATCGGGTCTTCTTGCTGGAGGTTTGATACACCTAAGTGCAGGTTTTCACCCTCCTTTAGCACGCTGTTGAACAAGGTGGGGTGAAACAGCATGGGTGAAGGGGGCATGTCTGCATGGGAAGGCTGGGACCTTCTACACCCCTTCTGCAGGAGCTCTGTGTCTCCCTTTCAACTCTTTCAACGTATTTCCCCCAGATACCCCAAACCACAAACGTAGTCAAGTCCATCCCCCCCTTCATGTCCATGACATTGCTCGTGGTCCACACTATCGTCGCCAGTGGTGGCTCAAGATGTCCCATCCCCTCCTTTCCCCCCGTGTCCTCCAGCATGCCAGGGTCTCCACTGGTCCCACTGCAGCCCAGAAGGATGTCTCCGAGGGGCCAGTGCTCCAGCCACGGCCACTTCCCCTGGGCCTCAATATTCCATTGACAGCAGTCAATATCTCCCTTCCTAGGAATGTATTTACTTATAGGCACATAAGTAATTCATTTATAAAATTGAATTATCTGACTAGGGAGATTGTGTGTTTTGATTGTGTAGCAGTACTTCTGAAACCGACTTAAAATTGATAAAAGCCAGATGGAAAGCGGAAACAGTCCATTTCATGACTCTTTAAACGTTTAAGTTGGTTAACCCTTGTACTGCACAATTTTTGAAGTTGGGGTGTAGTGTGGAAGCAATTTGTTGGTGAGTTCTCAGGATGCAAAGTGGGCTGTAAGTGCTCGCCGGGTTGTGTGCCGAGGGGGGAAAAGGAATCTCTGCAAGGACTCTTAGTAGGAAAAAATATTTACGAGAGAGATGTTTCATCTTGGGAGTTGCTACAGCCAGAAGATTTTCTAAGAGAATGGGGCAAAATCTCAACTAAAGGGTGTTCGGGTCCTGGGAAGGTTCCCGAGGGTGCGGGATGAGCAGTAAATCACCCAGGCAGCCCAGCTGGGGCTCGCATGGGGAAGTGGGGACGGCAAAGCCCAACCAGACCCTCCCGGCTCTGCTGCAGCTCCCTCCAGCATTACAGACATCCAGGAGGTGGCATGGAAATAAAATTCCCGAGAAGCCGACCAGAAACAGGAGCGAAGTCAGCCTGTCTGCTTCCCTCTGCCTGCGAATGGACAGCAGAGGCGGTGAACGGGAGTTTATTTTAACTACGGTTCAATTGTCAGAGAAATGAAGAAGAGGGGAGGCACACGAGGAACAACTTTGAGGGCTGCTCGCTTGCTGGGGAGCACGAGTCCAGCCTGGGTGGTTTGTGCTGTGAAGACTCGCCAGTGCATATGAACGGAGCGAACAACCTCACTTTATTTCTCTCTTCTGTCCTTTTTATTTATTTATTTATTATATTCCATCCCTGTTTGCCATCGGAGCGTATTCTCCCGTGCCGGGCTGGATACCGTCATGGGCTGGAGCCCATCATGGGCTGAAGCAGGGACTGCGTTCGGCATAAATTCCCGTCTCGGCCAAGCAGGACAGCCCTAAACCCAAACCTTTCTAAAATATCTACCAGTGCAATTAAAAACCTGCCTCAAATTCCTGAACAATTAGGGAAAAACATGACACGACCAGCCCATCTTTTTTATCTGCAGCTGAAGGGAAGGAGGCGGATGCCGGGGCACATCTGCATCGAATCCCCACTCTGTCTCTGTTAGCAATAACCTCCGCAGGTGCTGGGGGTTGTGTTGTCTTCGCCGCTTACTGCATCACCATATACACGCCAGATCTCTTCCCTCCGTGAGAAGTCTCTTAAATTAAATTGCCTTTAATTGGTTTACAGTTCTGCTTCTGCCGCGTTCGCATATTGGAAAATGGAAAGCTCTCCAGACCGAAATACTTTACGATCTTGGTTTCCATTTCGTTAATATTTTCCAAGCTGGTTTCCTGTTTTCCTGTTGCCAAAAACACACATCGGCAAAGAGTAGAATAATTCACATACCAAGTGTTTGAAACAATTGTTTCTGCCCAGAAATTACTGAAAACCTGATACTTTTTTTATCAGCAGACCCCTCTGTGATCCTTGCTCTACCAGCAGATGGATTTTTATCACCATTTATTGGTGCTCACGTGCCTCCCCGGCTTTTGGGTCCATATCTCGAATACCATGGTCTGCTTCACTTTGCGAAACAATATTTTTCAAACCCCAGCAGAAGTGGGTGTTCTGTTCTCATCAGTTAAAAAATATTTCGTCGTAGGGCAAAAATAACAGGGAAGCTGTTAAAGGGCTCTGGGATTGGAAAATTTCACTCTGTCTAGAGTTACTCCTTTCAGGGCTCAATTCAGTAGAAAAAAAATTGTGGTATTGTGAAAGGCCATGAAAGGAAAAACCTTTTTACCGGGGCACAAAGCCAAGGCAACTTAGCAGGCTTGCACATCCTGACAATTTTCTATGTACTTAAGCTATTAAGCTGCCTGTGCCCCCACCGTTCCTTCCCCACAGCTCCAGAGATGCAAACATGGGAGTTACGAGCTTGAAGTTTTGAAGAGCTGATGATTAAAACCTAAAAGAAATCTTGCAATAGTCCCATTGGGATTTTTTTTCCTGCACCGTGAACCCCGGGGAGATGCTGGCGGAGCATCCCGGGCTGCCGGGATGAGCAGCTCATGGGGTGTTGACTACCTGGTAAATAAATAACAACACGAAATCCTCCACATTGGGCTGGTTCATGTCAGAGATTTGATCAATGGCAACATTTTCTGTTAGTTTAAATTTATTTTCAAATATAGGAGAAAAAGGGAATTATTTACATTTCCTCGGGAGTGGCCATTTTATGAAACACAAACCAGCTTTTGAAGGCAAACATGAAAAAAGGAGAGGGTGAATTTTGACAGTACATGGAAATACTGTCGTTTGTCAGTTTAGCTTCAGGTTGAGTGCTTCGGAGAGGGCAGAAGTAAATTCCCATCTCCTGCCCTCGACTGCAGCCCTGCCCCTGGGAGCGGGGAGTTGGATCGACAAAGAAAACAAAAAAGAGGAAACTATACGTTTACAAACCCATGTTCCTCGGATCGCCTTTCTCTGCGCAGCTCCAATTGGTTTTGAAGGGTTTTTGCAGGGGGTGAGGCAAGCCCTCCCAGGGCAGGAGGGAAAACGGGTGCAGCCTATGGAGAATAAAATAAAATTAATAAAATAAAATAAAATAAAATAAAATAAATGCATTAAATTAAAAAAAGCAAGGAGCAAGTGATTGGGTTTGCTGGTCAGTGGCCGCCTCCAACAGAGCCTCAAAATGTAATATGAGGATAGGTGACTGATTTGCGACAAATATAACTCAAAACTGATGGGGCTTCACCTCCTCCAGCCTATTGCAATAATCAATAAAACTTTAGAGGAAAAGGCAAAGAAAGTCTGGGCTGGTCCTATGGTGATTTCATGGTAATTTTTGTTTGAGTGATTAAATTTAATGGAGTTAATTCTAATTTACACTGGCAAACCCAGAATCAGGAAGAAAAAGACATAGAATAAGGACGGAGAGAGGGAGAAAAGGGGAATCATTGTAATTAAAAAGAGAAGAATTGGCCAAAAAGCTCCTACAACATGAATGTATTTTTAGGAAAAATAGGGAAATAATGATAACCATTTTTATCATTTGATGCTCCAAGCGCTTATTGTTAATATAATTTGATGACCAAGTCATTTTATCCCAATATTGCAGTTTAACATAAAAAAACCAATAAATGTTGCTGATGTTTAAAAAAAGAACAGGCAATTTAACCCCCCAAACATTTCAGTGAATTTTGATTGAGGGTATGAGGGAGGAGGAGGGGGAGAAATGAGCCGCCCGCTCTCCCAGCCTCATCCAAGCTCCGTTGGCCGGTTCCGGATCAGGCCCTCGATCGCTGACCCCTCATTCCCTCCCTTTGTCTTATATGAAACCGAATAGTATAAATAGTGCCGAATGTACAGCAGAAGCCGTGATATAAATCCGTCCCTAAGAGCTGAGAGCGGCGGCACTCCAGCGAGCATCGCTCGTGGTCACTGTGGTTTAACTCTCTCCTGTTAGCATCCTACAGTCCTTGTAAAAGTACTAAATCACTCACTTTGGAAATTAAATCGGGATTTTCTATTACATGGCTTAAAATACATGATTTAAGAGGGGTATCTTATTATTGACTGTTTTATAAAATGCAAATTAAATAATAACTGGAGTTAAATAAGCCTAGGTAGTCACCAGCTCTTAAAGTTAAATATTTCACCTTCATATTTCAGGAACAGTAAATAATTTTCTGTATTTCCCAGTAAAACATTTCAGTGCAGAAACTGCAAAGAAGCAAGCCCAGCCCAAGGTCTGTCCTTGCTGCCCATCACCCTGAAAGCTTCTCTTCTTCTGCAGAACTGAATCGACAGTAGCAGTCCCATCCTAACCCCGTGCCAGCAATGGCAACGGCACTGCTGAGAATCATTTTGTTTAAATTTAAATCTTGCAGGTCTACTTATTAAGGCAGTGTGTCCCAGGCATATGAAATAATTTCTATAGAGGAAAAAAAAAAAAAAAGAGAATTAATTTCCTTCACCCTGCTCGAGTTTCAGAGGAAATTCCACGTTATCACTCTAGAGAGCACCTAGAAAAGAAAACAGGGAGAAAGAAATCTTTTTTCCCGATCATTAAAAAATAACTGCAGCGCTGCTTCCTCTCGGCTGAGCAGGACGGACTGCACATGCTGTCTTTGGGATCCACTAGAAGACAGGATTCACTAGAAAATGGGAGAACAGAGTGTTTTATATTTCCATCCACTGCGTTGTCTCGCCGGTCCCCTGCCCGAGTGCCTGTGCGGGGGAGCACTCGTGTTAAACTTCACAAGCAATGAGCGTCGCAAGAAAAACAGGGCCACAGACCAAGTTTCAGATCCAGCAAAAGGTATGTGATGCTGCAGGGAAATTGTCTCCTTGCACGCCTGGGAGGCTAAAGAAAAGCACGGTCTTGCCTCAAGATGGCAGACAGGAGACTTGGATCTCAGCTGCGATGTTTTAAATAAATGTGTGATAAAACCTCGACTGTCCCAAAATGTGCGTGCTGCTGGCACCACCCAACAGCCTTGTGTCAGCACCCCCAAACGCCGGTGTTAGCACCCCGAAACCCTGGTGTCAACACCCTCAAACCCCAGTGTCAACACCCCCAAACTGTGGTGTCAGCACCCCCAAACCCCGGTGTCAGCACCCCCAGTCCCATGCCAGCATCCCCCCAGCCGGGAGCTGGTGCTGATGGCTCTGTGGCTGTCACCGGTCCGGCACAACAGCGGGTGGTCCCGGCACCCATTACCACCCTTGGCAGCATCAACGAACGTGATGACGAGGGGCGAGCTGGAAGGGCCGAGCTCTCAGCAAAGCCCCACTGGAAGCAGGACCATCCCGAGGGGAACTCGGGCCCATCCCGCTCCCTGACCTGCGGCTGTATGGACACGCGGAGCAGCTTCCACCGCTGCTTCTCGTTAGAGATGAAAAAAGCAATTACTGCAGCAAGGACGCATTTCCCTGGGACGGCTCGTCAGCGGCTGCAGCCGTCGGGCATTTCGGCGGCTTCACCGCGGCACTGCTTTTTGTTCCCGGCTGGGCACAGATGACAAATAAATACCAGCAGCACCCTGTGCCTTTAGAGGGGTTTTAATTCAGCCCCACAGCAAAAAATGGAGCATCAACCGCCGTGCAGACGATAGACACGGTAGGCAAAGACCTGGCGTGGGTGAAACAGCCTCTGCCCCGGCAGCGGCACTGTGGTGGTGGGCAAGAGGCCGGATCCATCCCGCACCCACCCCGGGCATGGGGAGATGGCAGCAGCCTAGCTAGGTCCTCTCTCGATGGCGGAGAGCAACACCGACCGGCGCGGAGAGCCCTGAGACCGGCCGGTGATGCGCTTTGTTTCAAAGATAAATATTATCTCGATGAAGTGATGAGTTTATTTAGTGGAGTAAGATACAGTATTGAATTCCTGGTCCAAAAGATTGCCAAAATACACTGATTTCAGCCCAAATGAAAGGAAGGCTCCTCTTTTCCCACTTACCTGCCTCCCACCCTCCCCTCCCCAAAATGTTACTTGTGTGCAGGAAAATACTCAATCAAGAAGACCGACGTTGCATCATGCAAACTACTTAGTTTTGGCCACGTACAAATTGCCTGCTTTTGCTTCAGTTTAACTAGGTACTCTTTATATCTTTATTATCAAAAAAGCAAGTTTCCACCCCAGCTTGCGTGGCCAAGAGCCACCGGCTCGGCGGACCCTTGGCACATCGCACGGCTCCAGCACAGCTTCCCTCTGAGTTTCTGCCCCTGCAACGCCGCTCACGGAAAGGTGATTGCATGTGGACCTGTGCACGGTTCTTTACATCAGCATTTTAGCATTTTTCTGTGCTTCCATTGTTTTGTTTAGTGTTGCGAGCTCGTTATGGGCATTTATCGTGCTATAAAGTGTATTCAGAAAGCCTTAAGGGCCGAAGACTACAGCTGCAGGGCGAGCGTGTTGGAGGGTTCAGTGCAACCTCTACTGCGAGTCAAAAGAGAGGAAAGGTGTTTGCTGAACAGATCCGGTTCGTCCCCTTGCACGGACGGCACGGCTGTATCGCACACCTCACCCTTCCCTACCCACGAGTTAGAAAGGGGTGGCTTGCAAGATGCAAAGGAGAACTCACCGATGTATTTCTTACTATTTGCAACTGAAGTTCCCTTTCATGGTTTAAAACACTGAAGAGCAGCTGTAGTTTCACCTGACCATGAGCATTTTCTGCCCTCTTCCAGGAAACCAAGACCTGGGTGCTGACATTCAACATCAAGCCATGATAGGAAGAGGAATTAATTTATCTTGCATCAGGGGGACCCCATTATTAGCCCTTAAAAGCATCCTTCACCCAGGCCCTGGTGTCAAATGAAGGAGGCAGAGCTGTTTTTCACAGGGCTGGTCATGCAGGAGGGTATCTCAGAGATGCCACCGCTGGGAGCGGAGCTTGGTGCCCAGGCAAAATTCGGTCACATTTACACAAGGGCTTCCCAAGGAAGCGAATTGCACATGACAAGTATCCAACTACAGTTTATAGCGAAGAAAAAAATGACAAAATAAACTTCTGCTCTGCATGAAGGGCTCTCTTCAAGTCTCAGAAACTGTAAATTGAGCAGGATGATGAACGTTAGCTTCCTGGTGTCCAAAAACCTAACACGGAGCTCTTGGGGAGTCGATTTGGTGACAGAGGACGGAGGAGTTGCTAATCCGCACTCATCCCACGTCTCCTTGCATTTGAAGGTACAGCCTCGGAGTGTTATATCATTTGTTATTAATAACATCCATCGTACGCACCCAAACTGCGTCTCATTTCATGCGTCCAACTGTTTGGGCATCGTGTGCCACGGACCATATGGGCCTCGTTTGAAACCCCTCCGAATCACAGGGGTCCATGTGCAACTGATAAAGGCCAATTTGGGGTGGATAGGAGGGGGGGGCACCGCTCTCCAGGCAAATCCAAGAAGGACGCCCTATATGTTTTCTAAGTGCTAAACCCAAGGGAAATTACTTCATCAAAACCCAATCCAGACCACAGTAATGAAGACTGTGATGTAGCCAGTGTTCAACCATGTTGACTTTACAGTACTGGAATTAATCCATCTGCATTGCAGCTCGGTGAAATCATTTCCAGCCCGTAGTGGCTCCGGGGCTGACTTCATCCTTGCAGCCCCAGATGCAGAACCTTCGGAGTCAGGGGAATTACAGAGAGGACCGAAAGGCTGTTCTCTGCGCACGGTGATGGCTGTCTGCCTTCATGGGGATGTCAAATTTGTCTTAGGGACGATCGGGACCCCACAGCTCCGTGAGGCTTTTCGGTGGCCGTGCACGGTGTTCCGCTCATCTGCTCCCAACGCTGTGCTTCCCGCAGGGCTGGAGACAAGGGGATTTGCTGCTTTGCTCTCTCTCGATGAGATTATTCAATTTTAACCCCTATAAAAATCCCCGGTAATCTTACCGTGACCGCGGGTTATTCAGGGTGCAAATTCAGCCCGATGCTATCGGCTGTATCTTGTGCTTCCTTGGAAAGGTGCTGTGCAAGCGCGGGGGCTTTCCCTGCTGCAATAAGTCCCAGCTGCCGTCATCACGGCAATCTTTTTTTTCTTTTAAAAATAGACATTCTGGATATTTTTGTGCTATTTGCACCAGAAAAATGCAAGCGATGGGATGCCCTGGCTGCCAGTGCTCTCCTGGGAGTTCGTCCCAGCTCACGGAGCATCTCTCTGGGGCGTGAGCTCGGAGAAGCTGAGAAAAGCAGAAGTCCCTCCAGGTCTGTACATGCAATCCGCTGCCCACCCCAGTTTCACTTCCTTTTCCTTCGTCCCGTACTTTTTTATTAACATTTTCTCAGTAAAAATGCAATCGCCTTTTTCTTGGTAGTTGCTACCGAGCACAAGCACCTTTGCTTTCGATGAAAATAAGGAGCTTCTGTGAACTGAAAAACACCGCAACCCCCCTGATTTTGGTGGGGTTTCTTGATCAAATAAAACCGAAACCCTGCAGGGACAGATGCTGTCTCGCCGGGAGGGCGGTTGAAATCCCCAAGCTCTCCCTTGCACCGTGGTTGCTGCCGGGGGCCGGGGTGGGGGGGATGATGCCCCAGGGACCCCCAGGATCTCCCATCGCTGGGGCTTGGTCCTGCAAGAGGGTCCCCAGGTCAGGCAGGTCTTCGCCTGAGCCTGATAAACTGCTCGTGCCTCTACAACGCAGGGAAATTAAGGGCAATTCATCGATGCTCAGCTTTCCGAGGAGCTTCCTGAGCTGTTTAATCTCTCTGTGGAAGCAGGATTTTAAAACATATATAAGGGTAAATGCCTTATGTAAGTGAGAGGGCTCTGGACGGCACAGGGTCCCGCGGGTGCTGCGGTGCAGGGGCAGGGGATGCCACCTTCCTCAGGCTGTCGGGAAGGCTACAGGGTTTAGGAAAAGTGCAAAATGTGAGTATATCCAAAAGGATTTATCAATCCTTGTAGTCTTGCTGGGCTTTTTGCTGTCTTACCTAACCCCTGTCATGTAATTTAATTAAGTTTGTTTAATTTATTTTTAAAAAAAATGCATGTGGGACTAGTAAACTTAATTAAAAAGAAACATTGTTAAGCAGCCTGATACAGCTATAATTTGATTTAAAGTACTGGATGATACCAACATTATAAATGTAAACCAATATGCCTTTTTTTAAAAAAAAAAAAAGATCTAAATGGAATTTAAAATACTTCTTCGTTTGCAGCAGGCTTTTTGAGCTGGGGTTAATTGCGAAGGCTTTCTTCCTCCTGTTCTGTGGCTGTAGGGCTTTTTTCAAGTGGGGTAAGAAATATTTCATCCTCAAACAAATTACTGCTGGATCATTTGTGCTTTGTGTTCTGCATACGAGCCAGGTTTCGATACCTTTGTTCATGTAATGCAAAATCCCAACTGCCCAGAAATCACTGCCAGAGCTCCCATTGATTTCAAAGGGACATTAGGGATAATTCAGATTCATTTCTGGAGCAATCTCCTGGATTTCAGAGGGGGAGTTTCCACCCAGCACAAGCCAAAGAGGTGGAAGTTGCCATCAGAACCTGTTTGTAAAGCTATTATAAACGTGTTACATGTAATGTGATGTGATACAACACACAGTATTGCACGGTGAGCCTTGGATTCACGTCTTTTTCTGACGCTTTTAGCATTTTAAATCTAAGCAAGCCCACCTCCTCGCGTTCAGCAGCCCTCAGGAACAGACGCTGGATGCTTCAGTCACGCAGGCAGCGCCGGGGTCGGGTACCGGTTTCCTTCGCTGCCTCTAAACCTCTTCCGAAGGATGGAGCTGGGTGTTAAGGGCTGATGCTGAACGACACTGACTTTCCTCCCACCCATCAGCCGTTCGCAAAACTATTTGCTAATTCGATACGAGAGCGAAAAGGCTTTTTTTCCCAGCAGCAAGGCTGTTTTCTGTGAGTTGCTGGTTTTAACCTTTTCTCTGAATTAGTTGCAGAAACATTTAAGACAGGCCAGGAGGTGGCTGGACGATGGGAACCCTGACTTTACTCCCTTGATGAGACGTAGTCACTGGAACCAGTTCTTGGCTTTGCCATCCGCATCTTTCCAGAGCTGGACAAATCTACGGGTGCAAAGGTTGCACCAGTGCAAGATATGCACAAACTGCAAACAGAAGAGAGCAAATCAAAGGCAAATTAGTGAACAAACGATACATAGTGGGAACTATCACTAGCTGTACTTTGTATTTTGTTTTCGTAAGCAGTAGATGTAACTGTTCTGATGACATGAGGCTGTAGACTCACAGGCAGACTTAATTCAATTCCACTTATTTTAATTGAAAAGATTAATACATATAAAAATCTTAATTGAAAAGATTGCAGTCATTATACTTTCCCCTTGATTTTTTTTTGCCAGTTTCTTTTGCCTTTAATAATAAACAACAATTGTATTTTCCCATCCGTACTTTTAAACCTCCAGCAGGAGGGGAGGACGACCTGGCCGACAGAGGCAAAGGAAAAGCCGAGATGCAAGAGAAGGGAAACAAACTGCTGAAAGTGAAAAATATCATTTTCCTTCAACCACACCTGATTGCAGTGATCTGAGATGCCATTGCAGGCACAGAGGCCAAGCCAGAAAGCGTTACAGGTTTTTAATGTGGCTCGCTTTCTTTAAAATTAAAACTTCACATAACTTTATGACTGAGAAACTGTCCGAGAGCTCCGTGCAGCAGCGTCGGCTTCGGCGCGTGCAAAATCCCAGCATGAGGTTCGCAGGTTTCTCGGTAGTAGAAGGTATTTAATATTATTTGGCGAATGGAGTCCTTGATAAATGAAAGCTTTTCTTTTTGTCTTGCAAATTATTCCCAATGTGGTCCTGATTTTTGTGAAAGTAAACAAACTGAGATAGTTTTCAACCCAGGGTTTGTTCGCACATACAATAACCACCAGAAATTTGCCGGCTGGTTTGTGAGAGCAGCCGCCTACCCCAGAAGAGGCAATAAACCCCGTGGCCCCACAGCCGAGCCCAGTGACCGAGTCACAGACCTGATAGCCCTTCTTCTATCATTCAACTCTATTTACCAGCCATGGAGACAAGATCTTTTTTTGTATTAATTTTTTACTAATCCTCCTACTTGCATTTTACAGGTGCTATAAATTACAGGGAAAAAAAACCCCAGTGCTGTATTTTGAATATTTATTCCCTACGATTTGGTGGAGTACAGATACACTTCTTATCTCGTGGCTATAGCCTGCATTATAACAATTAGAGGATAACACGCTTTTCAGTCCTCTTACCTCCAAGCTCCAGCTGCCCGGACAGGGTAAGACAAGCCACATTGAGCTGGGCCAGGCAGTGCCACAGTAGGGATGGCTGCGTGTCTGCAAGCGGCCTCAAAGCCGTGGCTGGTCTTTCAGCTGGGGAAACGATCTCTCCGAGGCAACTGGGATTCATCATTCACAGCTAATTGAGCCCTGGTGGGAGCTACCCCATGAGAGGGAGGGTTCCCGTCTGCCGGCTTTCTCCGTCGGGCAGAGAGCGCTGGCAGCATCTCCTGATCCCATCTCCAGATGGGATGCTCCTGCTCTGAGCATCGCTCGCCCCCGAGATGCTCGGAGATCGACCGTGGCTCTCCCTCAGCTCCCTGCTGGTCCCCACCCCACGGCTCCGCTCTGCCCAAGCGCTGGGTAGTGCCAGATGAGCGATGCTAACAGAACCCGTCGTGAGAATACATTAAATGAAAGACTCGAGTTCTTCCCTGCCCTCCAACAACAAAGCAGTGCTTTCATGACTCCTCGGTCACTGGTTTTGCTGCTTCTGGGGTAGGTCGGGATGGGGAATTGGAGGATGTGCAGAGCAGATGCACTTGGTATCCTCAGTGCTGAGCTTTATCATGTTTTTCAGTGAACTGGATTAATTCTGTTCAATACGGAAGCGCTTTAAGTTTGTGGAATGTGGGACAATAAAAGCGAGCAGATGCATGAACGTAGGCAGAAATCCAGAAAAAAAATACAGTCCATCTCCCTACATCTTACAGAAACTTCCCTGCCCCTACACGTGCGATCTGCTACGGGGTCCGACGGTCCCAGGAGGAAGGGAAAGCGGAGGGAAGAGTGAAGTCCAAGTGCATGGGAGCCCACGGGGTGACCCCCGAGGGGCTGTGGCTTTGGGCCGGTGCTGGTCCGGCTCCTGCCAGGCTACACCGGGCGCTGGAGCATCTCCTGTGGTCGTCGGCTCTGGGGAACCTTCATGGGGCTTTGGTGCTCTGACAAAAAAAGGAGAGGTTTCAAGGCCACTCATCGTCAGCAGCACAGGGCATGGTTTATGTTGTGGGACAAGACGCATTTTTAAAGATGTTTTTTCAAGCCCAACTACTTTTCCTGGCAGCGTAGGAGCCGTCCAACCTTCTGCCTTTGGTGGCCCTACCGTAGGAGAAGCAAAACCTGCCCTGTCGCTTGGTTTAATGCAAGGCTCAGTCCTAAGCCTTCAAACATGGGATTGCTAATGAATTACCAATTATATTTCAATGTAAAATGCCCACCAGGTTCCCCACAGTGCACTTCTGCAGATGGAGGGGCTCTTTGGTAACTAATGGACACAGACAGACTTGAGCAGCACTGAAAGGTAATATCACCCCCAAATACAACCAGATGTGCAAAAAATACACAACTTTTCAATGGATAAAACTTGCTGCAGAGCCAAAATCAGACTCAGCTGCTAGTTCCAGGTCTTGAGGGTTAGGAAGAGGCAAATTTTTTGTGCGTGAGCTATAACCATAACTCAGCCTTCTGCCCAAGACCTGCAGGGCAGAGTATTAATGAAGGCAGATGCTCCAGATCAAGGTCCTGATTCGATGATTCCCAGGGCTGTGGTGCCCAGAGGCACGGTAGTTATGAGGATTTCAGGGCTCCTACCAGTGTCTTTTCTGCCTCCTGACAAGGCTTCTCGGTGACATTATCTCTATACTCCTAATTTTAAATTGCACCTTATCTAAAAAAAATATGGAAGGCAAGGCGCTAAGATCATTGTATTGCACATAACAAGGAAGCCTATCTTGTCCCCTCCAAATCTTCCCATTCTGCAGCATGGGCTCCAACGAAGGATGGAAAAACTCTTTGCAGACCGTAGCAACCCTGGCCGGAGCTGAGGATTTTACCTTTCAGATGGGAAGATCTTTCCTCTAGCACCTACACGCTTGATTTGCTTTGACCCTGGAGACCTTAGATAGAAAACCATAGCTGGTAAGCGCTGGTCCATGTCCACGATGGCTCCGGTGAACCCCAAGAGCATGCACAGAATCTTGGAGCTGGGACAGAGCAAGCTGATGGAGAAATGCCATGGGAATGGTGCTGGGTGAGGGTGGCAGACCCCAGGGAAGGGCTCAGGGAGCCCAACCATGGGATGGGGCACCAAGAGTCCAGGAGGGGATGCTCTTGCAAGCCAAGAGCTGCATTCCCCGCTGAAAGCTAAGGGATGCTCGGCCGGAGCCACTTCCACCCCGAGCCACAGCTCTTCCACAAGCCTTCCCCATCTCTACCTTGTTTTTACATTACTCGAGGACAGAGCTTGTTTTTCAGAGCAAATCCCCTGCTAATGTTGCTGGGATTTGAATTTATGGGCATGGGAGGTGTTGAGCCACCAAGCCAGATGGTTATTTGCTAATTTTGATGGTTTGGAGTGCTTTTTGGATCTCAACAGAACTGTCCGCATTTGCAAACAAGGGAAAGCCATAGGTTGAACTGTTTCATATATTAAATCATTGCATGGTTTCCTTCTTCCCTTATTGAAAAAGATCATTTGATTTTTGGCTGTGTAATTTACAGTCCGCAGCCTGTGACCCAGTGCAGCCAGAAGGAAACTTTGGAAAGGGAGATAATACCGTGGAGACAGATTTTCCTCTTCTCTGAGCTGAAATTCCTCGTGAAGCTGAAGTTTGTTGACCAGTTCAGCTAACGCTGATTTTCTTCCGCTCCAGCAACACTAGCCATAGACAAACTTCTTCGACAGACTTTATATAGCAACAACCTCTACATTAACATACGCAGATTGCATTTACCTGTTTTGCACAACTCGGTGCTATTGGGTGGCAAGTCAATCACGTTTATTTATTACTCTAAAATTAAAACCAGAAAATAATATCCATCATCCCTAAGGGGGTACTTGAAAAAGCAGAGTTTCACCCAGCTTTGCATGGAGAGTTCATGCGTTTTTAATTTCAAGCACAAAGAATATTTAGCTTGGTTGGGGGGGTGACATCACCCTCCTTAGAAAATTTCATGTGATTCTTTTTCTTGTTTTTAAAGCTATTATTTTACATATCTGCCGACAGATATTTGTATTGGCAGATCTTATGAAATGTTAAGATTGTATCTTTTCTGTTTAATTTCCAAAGTCACTTCCTAACCAAAGTGCAAGCTAACAACTCAAAACCGTACCGGTGCTTCGAGGATGAGTGAAAGCTTCCTTGCAAACCTTTTGATTTATTGTCCTTCTCCCCAGCACATCACCCCTTCCAAGCTTCTATTCTCATTTCTCTATGTTTGCATTTACGGCAATAATTAGCCGCAATAACCGAGGATAGAATAGCAAAACAAAGCTGAGTTTCACTGCAGCCGGTCGATCTCTCCCAGGTGTGGGCTCAGTTTAGGGCCAGAGTTTGCATTTATCTTTCCAGGCAGGGAAGGATGGAAAAGTCTCAAACCTGCCTTGGGGCTGGCTCCCCCAGCAAAGCCGTGGTGGTGCAGAGACGGCGGCGGCGGCAAGAAATCGGTCGAACCCAAACAGTTGGAAAAGCACGCTGCCGGTACACGGGCAGATGGGTCTGTGATGCTGCTGGGGCAGTGAAGGTAAGGGAGGGGTAGTTGTTGCAGCCTCAAAGGAGGTGCAGACTTGACCCCCATAGCGATGGCCATTCATTCAGGTGGGCTTTGCAAGCTCGACCCTCCTTGGGACACGTGCTGTTGGTACTGTGGACCCTCATCCTCCCTGGCCCCAAATCTTGGCGATCACGGGAGACTTTGGCCCATTTCTGCTTTCAGAGTAGACGATCAAGGCCATCAGAGGACCTTCCTCCCCTATGCACCAGCACCGAGGGGATGCCTCAAGGAATCCAGTTACTATTTAAAGTGAAGCAAACCAGGATATAAGCTGTATTTTGTAAAAATAACATCACCCTCCTCTTTAAAGGGGCTTTTTGCCCTCAGATTGCTGCCTGTGAAAGGGCTCACTGCTGGTAAGGCCCAGCTTGGGGTTCCCAAGATCCTGGGATGCTCCATGGCCGGACCCTGCCTGGCCCCGGCACCAAGTGGGGGGAGCGCAGGAAGCACAGTCCCGGGTCTGCCTGGCTTCACTCCTGCCCGGGAATATAGAATAACTCAATATCAGCTTCCCCATAACTATTTGAATTTCACTTCTCCTGTGTGGTTTCCCTGGCAGCTAAACCAAGAACTCTGGCTTTTCCCTGCCTATACGCCACCAGTGGGGAGAGCAGCGGTGACCCTGGAGACAGGGGGTCCCACAGCTCGCAGGGCTCACACGGGGTCACCCTCTCTTCCCCCGGAGCTCTTCCCCACGGTAAAGCTGGATGGGATACATTTTAGTGCCATTCTAAAGATTTTCTGCTTTGTCTGTGTGGTTGATTTTGCTCTCTCTAAATCCCCTCTTATTACACATTCTTTAAGTATTTTCTTTAAGTATTATGAGAAAAGTTCAACACAGCAGGAATTTTTCCCTTTCCTTCGAGGGGGGAAGGGGCCATGTCTTGGTTTTATTTCTGGGCTCTGGAGAAGTCATGATGAAGGAAAAGTGGTGGGAAAGCTGCTCGGCAGGAGGGCCAGCCTGGCAGGGGCTTCTCAGGTGGAGGTGGTTGGAGAAGGGATGGAGCAGCTTCTCCTCGCCCTCGCACGACCACCAGCCAAAAGCCAGGAGCCGGGCTAGGAAAGGCGACCCTAAAAATGTTCCTCACAGCACAGAGCCAAGAAATCTTGCTTTTCCAGAAAGTATTTGGAGGTTGCAGGGAGATACCTGAGAGAAGTCCATGTTACGCAGCCCCAGCCACGCCGGTGGTTCCGGGGAAGCTCTCAACGGGGCGTGCAACTGCAGCCAGAGCTGCTGGATGGAAGTCCTCAGGGTGGCACGTCACATCTTGGTACTAGAGGTGTGCACGGCGGTCTCCTTACCCCACCGGCAAGTGAATATTCCTGACCCTTCCTCGACTTCCCGGGCTGTGGTGGGGAACACCACCAACCCTTCTCTCGTCATGAAGTGATCCGAGTCCCCTAATTTGATTTAACTCTCCCCAAATGCTGTCTATATTGTTTTTACTTCACTGAATCATTTCCTTGAAGTTTAATCCTATTCCCTGTGCAGCCTTTTTGGGGGCTTATGTATAAAATAACATAACAGAGATTTATTTTAATATAGCTTTAACTAATTCAGCGCACGTGGCGGTGAAGGATCTCCTTAGGAGGTCAACCAACCCAGAGACCGCAACACGGGCTGTCCACCGCCGTGAGCTGGCCAGTTCTTCCCCGGACCTGCCATTTTTGCCATGGAATTAATTCGGGGTGGTCCTGACAGCAAGGACGGGCTGAACCGTGCCATCACCTCCTGCTTCGGGCATCGCAGGGTCGGCCCGGAGGTGCCGCAGCCCAACGGGGGACGGAGAGTGCTCGCTATCGCACTGCACTTGGGTATAAGAGCAGAGGTTTTTGAAAGTTCATTACGGGCAAAATAAGGTGGAGAATGAAATTAAAGCTTTGCTGTGGGACTGGACATTTGAGAATGTAAGGGAAAACAATCTCCTAAGTGCTGGTATAAGCTACTCTGGGTGTTTTCTGCCAAGATTTACTTAGTCTTCAGGAGTTTCTGTTTAAAAGATTGGTTTTTAGGAAAAGAAATATTTGTTAATCCGTTAATAAGTAATTAGTCAATGACTCATATGAAGTGGTAGTTACATTTATAAAAATTAAAGTTGCATATTGTAAATTCCAGTTCCCGTGGAACCCAAACTAGCGGTATTTCAGCCCACGGTAAGGTTATACAGCTGACGGTCACATCCACTCCAGTTGCAGCCTGCGTATTAGCCAGAGCTTTTAGAAACTGTTTTATTAGAGCTTTAACATACTCCCATAACGAACCTTCCACCCCTTTCTTGTGTTGATAGTGGCAGCTGTCTGTGGCACACAGTATCATCCATAAGTTTTTTTTTTTCTTCCCAGAAAATGATATTATTTGCACATTGGAATATTAGATATTAGCTTGCATTTCTTCGGTGTCAGGTTTGTCCCTGTTAGTTTTCAGGCAGCACGTACAATTATATTTACAACATGACAAGCAAATAGGCTGGGATCTGAAAAAAATAGATTATTTACTAGTAACAGTAAAGTTGGGAGACGGAAAAAATACAAACTGGACTGTGAGTCCTGGATTAAAAATTAGTAGCATGTGCAAACCTGGTTAAATCAATCCTAAAGTACATTTTTGTGGGAGAGGAAAGATTTTGAAGGGGCAGATGTGAGGGCAGATGTGGTTGGTGCCACCAAGGCCGAGGAGGGAAGAGCACACGGGGGCAAGGGACCGGCCTGGGCTTCGCTGCTTTGCTGGCTCCGGCTGCATCTCCGCAAGAGAAGAGGAATTACACCACCCGAAAAAATTGCTTAGAGTGCAGCCCACGTTACATACACCCAGCGGGGAAAAGAGATGCACCCACACCCACTTGTAGCCCTGAGTGCACGTCGCCTAATTAAACGCTGGTGAAGCGATCGCTGCAGCTGTGTTATGGGAGTCAGGGCTTGTTTAACGGTACACAACATCTTTCTGTTAGAAACTGCAGGTTTGGAAACCATGTTTTTTTCCCAAATGCTAAAAAAAAAAAAAAAAAGATCTTCTTACTAACAATTTGTAAAGCAGAGAACAAGCAATGCTTCGAGTTTATCTGTTAGAACTGACAATGTCCTAGCACCAAATTTATAATTGCAGCTTTATATAAATTTACGACATATCAGGTGGAGATATAAAAAAGTATTAGATGCATAATTGAGTGCAGCTGATATTACAATATTACCCCTAAGCCACAAGTCAGGTTTGGTTTGCTTTGGGGGTTGGGTTGGTTTGGTTTTTGGTAAACGCGAAGTAAATCTTGGCAAAACCGGGCACAGCTTGAGCACAATTAAATCTCCTGAAGTCTGCCCCTAAAGTGGTGTTTGGAATTTACCTGTGCGCTTTAGCAGATTAATGGACAGTATTAAAAGATCATTTTCAAGTTAAGCAAACATTTCTGGCATATTGTATAACACGTGCTTTAAAATTAAGTTAGTTATTCTGAACTTTATGCCAAATGATTATTTGCTCGATTTTCTGATGACGGTAATACGTGACATACCATCACATAATTTGGTAAAGACAATGAGATTACAAAGCCCAAGAAGGGTCTGAGTCAGTCTTTGACAGATTAAAGCTCTCCAAGTCCCCTGAAAACCCTTCTCTGACATATTAATTTGACCTAAACCCTCAAAATGTTCCTGATTATATCATCTCGATTGGGCTTTATTTTTGTTTTATTTTTCATTGTAGGAAATTAAAAAGGGTCGGTTGATCCCCGGCCAAGTTCTTGAAATGTGTTGCAATGCTAAGGAAATAAAAGATTACTCGAAATACTTTTTAATAATATGTCATGTCAGCAGAGATAAAGGTTCACACTTAATGCCCTCAGCTGGCTTCCATCAGCGCTGGGGAGGGCAGCGTCGGTCCCGTCCGGGCTCCGGGAAGGACCCGCCGTTCACCTTGCTTTTAAATCATGAGCTTATGCTGTTATAATTATGAACACGTTTATGGAATTTGTCTCATTTCTCTTTGTAGGAAGAAATAAAGATCTGCACAGGTGGAGCTGATCCTGCCTGCGGTGAGGGCAGAGCGAGATAACTTCCCGACGGCTCTGCCCCTGCCCCGTTCTCTATCCGTGTCTCACGCCAGTGCGTGGGGATGGCTGTGGGATAACGNAACGCCCCAAAAGATACCCCCCCCCCCCCCAAGCGGGTCAGACCCCCGTCCCGCAGAGGCATCGGGCAGGAGCACCTGAACGTGCCTCGTACGAAGGAAAACCGCGTCGGCAGGGTTTGGGGCTTTGCGGGGCCAGCGCTGACGGACAGCGGTGGAAGGGCGGACTAACACGGGGACAAAACCACCGTATAGTTCAGATAACGACGGGATGTAGCTGCTCTCCCGATTTTGAGGCACTTTGCGAAGGAAGCGGAGTACGGTTACCCTCGATAAGAGGTAAATCTAAAGTTAATCGGCATCAGCCTCTCTGAAGGCCGCGCTACGAGATGCCTGTCCTCCCTCCGGGGCCGGGGCTAGCTCCTCTCCTGCGTAACCCCAAGGACACACAGCTCTGCAAAAGCCTGGGGAAGCAAATTCAAGACGCATCCTTCCATATACTTATTTTACAGCTCCCGTACATCTGTCCCAAGTGCCACTATAAACGGCGTTGTTAGTTTTCCACCGTGAGCGCAACAGGAGCTTAGCCGGCTCTTTCGGAGCCCCGTTTACAGACAGGGATGCCAACTTTTCGCTCCCGAATCAGGCTGCAGGCATGGTCCGAACCGGAGCTGGCACCGGGACCACGCACACGGAGAAAAATCAGCAGCTGGAAAAGTGGGCAGCTTTCAACCAGGTGCCCCAGGCTGGGTGTTGAGCTCCCATATCTGCACCCATTCGCTTCCTCCAAGGCCTTTTCTTTGGACAAACTCCTGTCCCAGTGAGATATGCCAGGAGTTTGGTGTATAAATGTGTGCAAAAAAGGTATAAATGGTTATAAATGCATATAAATGTGTATAAATAAACATCAACGTGCAAAGCTCACTGTAAGCTGAGTGAGGAGCATGCTTGGAATGGGGATTTGAGGACAGCGGTATGAGTCTGGGGCATTTAAAATACACATTTGTCAAGAGTTCTGCCAGATAGCAGCTGTCTGACGTTTGCTTTTGGTTGTCTCCACAAAGACACGGCAGTTTTCACTCTGCTGCCAGCCCAAGGCTTGGAAGAAACGTACGCAGCAGGACCCCAACAAATACGGCAAGAAATCCTGAAAAGTGAAACATCTGAATAAATCAGTGTTCCCCTGAGACTCCGGGAGCACTTGGAAGTGGGGCAGGGAGCTCTGCACCCTGTCCCGAAGCCGCAGTGCCC
>VYZV01035402.1:0-22050 GCA_013401275.1 Pandion haliaetus | reverse complement strand
TGCATGTAGGAATTTTAATCATGATGCTTCCTACCCATGAGTGCTTGACTTTACATGCATTAGCCTTTGAGCACTATCACTCATTTTGGAGCATTTAAATTTGTAACTCTACAGTACAGATGTCTACGTATACTGTATTATTGCTGTACTATCTAAATGCAGTTGATTTTTTTTTAATGTATATGAAGAATTAGGTCATGATATACAAATAAAGTAGCAAAACCTCAAAAGTTTTCATTGAATTAAGAGAAAGAACTGTTGAAGGCAATCAGACCAACAACCCTTAAATTAAAATTCACAAATAGGCCATGACATAATACATGCTATCAACTGAATAAGGCAATCCACTCAATTGCGTCAAATAGTCTATGGATAAAGGATCCCTAGACACTGTACGTTATAATGGCAGGCAGAAATAATGTGTAACACAGCTACTATTGCAGCAACATTTTCTAAACCATGACAGTATCCAACTGGCCATGACTACAGGGCACTTTTTTCCCAGGATGTCAGAGACAGGTTTAATTATAAAGCTGCAGTGAAATCAACAAAAAATGAAGATAAATAGAATAGACTATCTAAAAATAATATAGGCGTATTATCTAGGATTTGATGTCTCTTTGTATTACACATGGCCTGCGCTGAGCTGGTAATTTGAGATCACATTGTCTGATACATTGAAGAATTACAAGCAATCCCATAATTTAGTCTTTGAGATTCTAGCGTGACAAGGACTATTGTTACAGCTCAAACACAGATCTCTGAGAACAATGAGATCTTATGATCTAAGCATGTTACATCCATACAAATGCCATGAGTTCTCATTTGTGGGTGCAAGCAATAGGAAAGAAAATCTGAGAATAAGATTGTGGCAATGTGGTCACTGCAATGTGTTACTTGAGGAACAGGGAGATCCTGATTACACGGTGAAATCATGCAAGGTAGTAAGATATTTACTGTGAAATGCAGAATAATTTTTCTTTTCCTGAAGTGGGTTCCATCCTGATTACATCTGTTATTGAACATTTTATTTCTTGCATTGCTGTCAAGAGTAAAGCCCACAATATTATTGAAGAACCAATACAATAAAGAGCAGCTAAAAAATTGTGAAAGCAAGAAATCAGAACTGTTTTACCTTCTTGGCCTTTGGAGCAGGAAGGGCAAAGAGTAACCTTGGCAGCACATCACATGCTTATTAAACTAATACTGAAAGAGAACAGCATAAGTAATGGACAATAGCAAAGGCAAGGCATGGAAATACAGTAGTGGAGGAAAGTTCTCATACTCACACTGTTTCGTGGTCATTGAAATGGCACAACACTGCCACAAAAGCCTTTTCCCTATAGCTTTCAGTGACAACGGTAATACTTTATCCTCTGCTTCAGGCCACAGCTACAAAAAAACTGGAGGTGGTACTCAAAACCTCCTCTCTCAAGAATTTAGGGGGACGGAGGGCCACATAAAGCTGAGGGATCATGTAGGGGTAGAACTCTTTAGCCAGATATTTCTTTTAAGGTTTCCATAAACATCCAGACCCTTCAAGCTGCTGGCAACCACCTCGAGCTTGAGAGCACAGGGCCACTCATCTTATCGCACTATCTTGCCTCTTCTTGCTTCCTATATCTCCCCTATCTTACAGCATCCTTGAACTTCAACTAAACCAAGGTTCCCACATAATTTGTCTCTTCTTTCCTCTGTATCCATCCATCAGGAGCTGCGATGATCCCAAAATAAAAGCCATCTCCATGTCCCATGAGTATACACAATAGGAAAGATAGTAGCTATGGTTTTGTGCAGCTTGTCAGATGAGGAAGCAAAGGTGGTTGTGAAGGGAGAAACAGGGAAAGATATTGGGGCTGAACAGCACTGGTCTTGGAAACAAAACCTGTCCTCTCATTTGTTGTTACTTTGCTCACTGCATCTCTAGAAACTAAGACACAAGCCTACAGCAAAGGAGTGGGAAGAAAAGAAGTTATGTAAATCCAGCAGACCTCCCCTCCTTCCCATTATCAGTCAGTTATCAGTTAATAGCAGCTCCAAACTGACACCTGAAAGCAAGTAATATTTGAATTTTATAGAACCAATTGTTATATTTGACATAAAATTATGTATTTTGTGTTAGCTATACTATGTGACCCCAAATACGCTACCAAAACCAGCACAAAACCCAAAGGCAGACTGTCATGTTTTAAATCTTCAGCCACGTCCTTCACTCATTCAACAATAGCACAAAATAGCAGCAATCTCATTCAACATATTAATCATCACCTACCATAACTTAGAACATAATTTTTCACTTAGCTTTTTAATTTAAAAAAAAAACCAAAACCAAACCAAAAGTATTTGCTCAGTGCAGTATTCACAGAGCAAATAATACACCACCATATACAAATATAAAGCATACCTTAACAACCTACTGTGGAGCTTTGCCTGATTATGAAGTTAAGCAGTGAAATACATAGGAACTGGGAAGCCATTTAAGAGGTTAAAAGCTAGAGATAAGAAAGATCATGGAGATGTGATAAAACAATACAAAAAAAAATGCAGAGAAAGAGATAAATGCATTGTGGAACTCTTTGCAGAGTTGAACTACTTTTGCTCTCATATTTTTACACTATGCCTTAAAAAGGAGGCATTGATATGATTTCTGTATCTAACTCTTATTGGGAGGCTGGGGGAAGGTGGTTGTTTTGATTTTCTGAACCCACAGAAATGCAATATTTAGTAACAGCACGTGACAATTGCCTTGGCAGTATTTCCAGAAACTGCAAACATGCCCGTACCCCACCCGTTGTGTTGTACAACCCACACAGCCTTCCGTCTCCAAGTGGGGAAAAAGGGCCTCAGAGAAAACCATAGGGATGATCCTGTGCCCAGTGGAGGCAGCAAAGATTTTGCCACTGAATTACATGTAATAGAATCATTAATTGGGTTACTTGCAAAAGAGAGGATAAGAGCTGTTAAAAAGAAAGGTGGGATGAAATAAAAAACACAGCACTGATGCAACAGGAACCATAATACAACTCAGAATAATTAGTGACCTAAATGAGAAACAGAGGCAAGGACTTAAATTTTCAAAGTGCTGTATGAAACATTAGATGTGCACTTTATTAAAGATGATGGTATTTGTGTCCCTAATTTGGCCTGAAGCACACAAAACATCCTATCCTCAAATACTTCTGCAAGTATATTTTTCAAGCTCTCAGGAAGGGAAGAAGAGAAGAAGTACTGATTATGTAGCCTGGAGTGGAATGAGCCATTCGTTAATAAATATAGCAGCACCAGGAAAAGCGATAAAGGTAGCCAGAATAAGGCATAACGAGCAAGTAAAAAGATAGAAAAAGGCCAAAAAGCTAGTGGTAAGGATACAGAGTTAACTTGAGACTATATGAATGATAAATAGGGGGAGGCACAGACTATAAAAAAGGAAAGTGCCACTCAACAGCAGTGACACACTAACACACATTTCCAGGATGGAGGGACTCAGGGATCAGATAAGGGTTTAGGAGCAGCTGCATGTGTTTGTTATTGACAAAACAGACAGACTTTATAGAGAGGCCAAATGAATGTTATGTCCCAATATCAACAGGGATGGACAGATGACTTATTCCTAAAATAGGATTAGATCTTCCAGCAGAAGAAACTGAAATGCTGTGGGAACTTCGACTCATATAGTTGCAGATGCTGTTTTATTCTAAGAAATTATACAATATCCTAAATTCTCAACAAGAAAGAAATTACCTTCCAAACTTGTCAGAAATTAAGCTGGAGAAGAAAACAGATATTTATATTCCTAAGTAGACATGGATGCACCTAGGATGAAAGTGGTAGTGAAGTACAGACAAACTCCTTTTTCCTAGAGCCATATCCCAACTGAAGACAGACACATCACACTTACCTCAGAGACCTGCTTTGACCAAACAAGGAAAACAAACAAATTTCTACTTTTCTGAAGAAAGTAATATTCTAATGAAAAACATAAAGTCCAACTCTTCTACTTTTCCATAACTCACAAGTAAACCTCAATACCTAGGCTACCAAAACTCTCACCTCTGAGGCACTCCTGTAGCTCTCCCTCAATGCTCAGCAAGCAAACAGAACACTTAATGGAAGAGAGAAATGCCCGACTCAACAGAAGACAGTAGGAGCTGAGGACAGACAGCTCCCAGCTTGCTAAAATGGTGGGAGGGAGAGAGAAGGGAACTCTGAAAAACTCCCAGTTGGTGAAAGCAGCTTCCAGAGACCACCATCACCCTAGGGTTGGATGCAGCACTGATTTCAAGAAGTGGTATGTAGCTTTCTGAGTGGATAAGACACATCTGTTGTCTTCCATGTAAAACAAAGGGGCAGGCAGACCCTTTTAACTGGTGTAGTTGGAGTTTGGCAGTGGGTAATCAGGCTACACACTTAGAGAAGGAGAAAGGGGAAAACTAAAGGCAACAACAAACCACCCACAGCAAACCATGCCCACAACTAACAGTAAGAAAAGGTGAACTCCAGAGATGGATCAATTTTCACCTGCTTTCCTTAAAAAGCAGTCATGCAGCTAGAAGAAAAGTAGCTCTCTGAACAGGACAGAAGCACCAAAGTGGGTGCCACTTGGTAAAAAAGAAGCTAGGGAACTAGTATGTCTGACCTTTGTTGACAATTGAGGTCAGACAGAGTTTAATAAAAGATGAGATCACAAACCTGCTGGAGAAATGGCCGGATAAAAATAGNGGGTGTTTGGTTTTGGGGGGGGGGTTATCTAGACAATTGTCTGAACAGGCAAAAGCTATGAGCATAATGCTCAGTCTCAAAAGGTATATGGATTTACTGTAAAGATAATAAGACTTGGAAGACAAGACTGATGCCATCTTTGTTGGAGTTGGTGGAAAGCAAGCTAATTCCAAAATTCTCCTGTTGCTAAGGAAGTTTGAGGTGGGTCCCCATACCCAAATACAGCTTCCTGGGCACCAGCCTCCCCACTTCCCTAGGTATCAGCTGGAACCACTGCCCCACCTCCTGACAGCAAACACTGAGCTTGGGTAACAGACAGAAAAGTCCCCCCCAGACTCCTCTAGCCACTGAGTCCCTAGGTGACTTTCTGAAAATGAAGGGCAATCCATATATTTATATGAAAAACAGAAGGATTTTTAGGACACTGTAAAGAACATTGAAAAGGAAGAAGGGAAAACCATGGGGAAAAAATTAGATTTTGTTAGGTTTAACTTTGATATCAAAATATAGACTTACATTTTGATCCAAGGAGGCGTACAAATTTGAGAGAACATGCAAGCAAATGTTTTTTACAGCAAGCTGTATCGTACAGTGCCCTTTTCAACTGTTTTCATTGTAGTGCAGAAGATTCCACAGGCTCTGGTAGAAGACAGGTTCACCTCTCGTTACTATAAATGGAAAAAAAAACCCCAACCCCAAACTATCCTATTTCAAACACCCTATAGTCCAAGAAAAACAACAAACATGCAAACAACAGGAGCACAAACAGATGCACCAAGCAGAATAACTTCCCCAGAGTAACGCAGCAGGCTGCACCTCTCCCCTTCCAGAGGCAAAGCCTAAGAAGTTCTAATTTCCAACTCAAGAACGTGCCACTTCCACTAGATCATAATAGCCAGTTTAGAAAATTTCTAGGAAGAGACTTACACACCATTTGGACCCCTTGGAGACTTGGGTGTTGACTGGAGGATATACCCTGCACAGAGCACTCGGCATTGGCACATAAGCTGGCAGATTAAATTGGGTGGAAAAGCAAATGACATGAAGTGAAGGACCCCACTCAAATGTGCTTTGTCAGGTTAAGGCTTAGATGTGAATTCATACAGTTCTGAGACAGGAGTGCAAACATCTATTAGACACAACAGGCTCGACTCACTGATGGGAGGCAGCTTCTTTAAACTGTTCCAACAGTGCAAAACAGTTTTCAGACAAGCTTCAGCTCTTCTAGAATTCCCCAAGGGTGAAGAAACCATTCCATGACATGTCATGGTATCAGATCAGCAATTAGCTAGTCCTCATCTGGCTATCGGTACAGGAAGGTATGGCAAGAGCCAACACTTCAGTACCCGAACAATATCTCAAACAGCTGGAAATATATTACAGCAGCTTTTAATCATCTCTATTCTTATACCAAGATGAGGCTTGGCCTGTATTTAGGTGAGAATAAAATAGCTTACAGCAATATATTCCTTCTAAACTGGTATGTGCTAGGGAGTCCGGACTGGAGATAGAATAGATATTAGAGAAACACAGTGCAGGCGTGTTTTTTAGACAGGGTGCACCTATTATTCACAGGAATTTTTTAACATTTCGAAGCTCAGGATGAACCCTGTAAGAATTCTTGACATCTGGATATGTCTGAGAGTCCTGACATCACTGAGGTTTCAGCCACTGGGATTTTCACAAAGCAGCTGCAAAATATTGTCTGGCTGCCCTCCAGCTACTGAGACTCTGAGGACTGTGTCTGGCAGGACAGAAGATGCAATGTGTCTTCACAAAAATATGCTGTAATTATGAGAAATCATTCACAAGGTAGTAGCATAAGAGAAACAGGGAGACATGCAGGATGAGAGTGAATTTCAGGACCACATGAAGACATTCATCAGCATAAGGAATGAGCTTCAGAGCTAATATAGACAAAAAACCCAAGGTCGATTATAGAGGAAAAGTGTCATTCCAGCTGCTGTAATGAACTTAGTAACAGCTCTCAGGTTAAATCACAGAGGATGGGTGAACAGCTTTTGATATCAGCCATTATACACTTCTCTCCAGATGAAGAGTTTCTCATCTCGCATGTTCCTGTTTTAGGGATACATGCCAATAAATTGTGGCAAAGTTTTTCATAATCCATCTTGCTTTTAAGCACACCTGAAAGGCCAGTAAAGCTAAAATTAAAAACAAAGAATACAGAAACAGACATTCTTTCGTTAAATTTTACCTGCCAAATCTGTATATAAATCCAATGTGTCCCCCAACATCTGTTTAATCATTGGCATTAAAAATGCTTCTGCAATTTTAATCACTAACATTTGAAAAACCAGTGACAGGGAACTAGACACTTTAATTTACCTACGAATGCAAGTAATGGGCAACAAAATGAAGTAATTTATTTCAAGCTTAATCCTAGGGGGAAACACTTATATGAAAAAGAACAAAAACCATAAATCTGAAATTACTAATATTTACTAGTGAAGCAATACAATTTAAAAATGGTTAAAAAATAGACCGAAAAATATCTTTACTATGAGGAATACAAAACATTTTTTCAAAGATACACAAGCTCAATTATAACTTGCAATAAAAAAAAAAATTGACTGAACAAGTATACTAGTAAAATATATAAAAGAAATTACCTTGTCAGCCATGCTCTAAAACTAAAGCAGGAAGGTGGCTCTAGCTCAAAGCGGGGGAGGCTGGAAAACTGCTGCCCACATAGCATGGTTTGCCCCAGCACAGACAGTGCTCTCAGCTGCAGCACAAGTCCCCACGAAATTGTTGAAAGCTGAACTTCCAGGAGAGACGAACACCATGGGACAGCAAAGGCCCCACACCTTTTCAGTGCCAACCTGTGAGAGAATATTTTTTTGAAAATGGAGGCAACAGTATTTGCCATTAGGATCAGCAGTTAAATATAAAATTAAGTTGGTGCTGCCCAGTCATATTTGCTTTAAAAAATCACTGATAGTGACCCACAGCAAAAGCAGGTTTGCATACTTCGCTCCATTTAATTTCATGTTTCCATACCTGTTCTTTTCTTCTGTTGCTGTTACTAATTACATCCTTGAGCATATGCTTGCCGGGATAATGTTTTTGTCTTACCGCTCATCTCCTTTTGACCAGGGAATGTTGCAATAAATTTCTAATGCTTGGCTTGTGCTGTTATGGTCTTTCTTAGGGCATCTCTCGGTTGTCAGATTCCTGCTGTATCTCAGCCTGAGCAAACTTCCTTGCAGGCCTTGGGAAGAAAAGGCAAAGCAGGATAGTGAAGAGGAAGAGAAACAGTACCATTTGCAACAGAAGTAGCAGAAGAAAACTTCTTGACAGGATGAACTGATCTCCTTTTAATTTGGGGGGAAAAATGCTCCTACAAAGCAAGCAAATCAATTTCTGCTTAAATGAGCCTTGGCAAACGCGTAACACAGGATATGTTTTAGAAACACAGACCATCTGAAAGGTAAGCATTTAAGTCACCAGGGCCTATTGATTTCTTGCTAGAGCCTCAGTTCTGCAGGTGTACTGGAACTGTAGAAACCTACATTTCCTCAACAGACCAATGCTAAAAAATAGATCTTTTTGTGAAGGAACTGGACTCGGCCAACGCCTGCAACACCTGGCATAGCTGAAATACTTAATGTTTATTGTTTGGTTGGTTTTTGCCAACAAGATGCAATGCAAACATTTTCTAAGCATTTCTAATGTGGGCTATTTCCAAGAGACCCCTTGTTTCAATGAAAATACAAAATCCTAGAATAGTTTGGGTTGGAGGGACCTTAAAGATCATCTAGGTCCAATCCCCCTGCCACGGGCAGGGACACCTTCCACTAGACCAGGTTGCTCAAAGCCCCATCCAACCTGGCCTTCAACGCTTCCAGGAATGAGGCATCCACAGCCTCTCTGGGAAACCTGTTCCAGTGCCTCACCACCCTCACAGTGAAGAGCTTCTCCCTTACATCTAATCTAAACCTTTACTTACATCTAATCTAAATCTACCCTCTTTCAGTTTAAAGCCATTACCCCTTGTCCTACCACTGCCTGCCCTTGTAAAAAGTCCCTCTCTGGCTTTCCTGCAGGCCCCCTTCAGGTACTGGAATGCTGCTATAAGGTCTCCCTGGAGCCTTGTCTTCTCCAGGCTGAACAACCCCAGCTCTCTCAGCCTGTCTTCATAGATTAAAATAAAGCAGAAAAACAATTTCCTATGCCATTTGAAAATTAATCTGATCCTTGCTATTTACCACAACAGTCAGGGCAGATGTTCCAATTGTCTGGGGGTGACTTTTTTTGTGCTTGTATGTTTTATTTTGTGTGAGGTTTTAAGTTTTGAGGGTTTTGTTTGTTTGTTTTTAAACAAGTTTTGCCTTAAAAGCTGATCTGCTTAGTTCCCTATACCAGAAAGGTACAGCACAATATAGAACCAACTTTTAATCACATAGTACTACTGCAGTTTAATCACATTGTAGGATGCAGACAACAAATGTCATAACAAGCCTTGGAGTCAGTTTATCAAAGTACCATTTCATCTAACATACATTAAACATCAGCTACTGAACATAAGTTCATGCTAACTTCAACTTAATTGGAATCACAGTGCAAATGCCAGCTCCTCTACCTTGCTATAGGCCTTCTAGCTGCAAAGTAAAAGCTGCAGATAAGTATGTTTGATTAAACAAATACACCACAGGAGAAGTAACAAATACAAATGGGTCTTACTCTGCCCAGAGCTCTACATGGGTAACTCTCTGCTGAAGATAACAAGGGCTGTAATTACCTGACAGAAAACAAAATTTGGCTCAATGGACCATCCCTCCAAGTTTCTATATATAACTGGATAGACAGTTTCCAGGTAACTGGAGTCAAGTCAAGATTAAAGCAGAGTGGAACATCTGCAATGTGACCATGTCAGATGAAATTAGCTTTGTTTGTTTTCTGATTTGGTGTGGAGCTAGTGCAGCGCATCAGGGTCAACTGACACAACTGGAATTCAAAGGAAAATATTCTAAAATACTCTGGTGGTAATAAAAAAAATGAACACTGATTCATAATTCATTTAAGTAAGCATTATTTTAGAAATACAAACATATTGAACATCTCAATCTAATAACAAAATTAATGAATTAAGTGTATGAAGTATGTTTGGAATTTCTCTGGATTTTAATAATATATTTCTCAGACTCTGTATGAACACTTACCCAGGAAAGCTAAAAATATTGCACATAACATGAGAATAACAGGTTAAAAGTGGCTGACAAAGAGTCAAATATTAATTTAGCACCAACTACAGTATCACAGAGTAACATCAAATTCAATTTACCCTCTATGTAAATAAGCCTAAAGGCAGAGACACTAAAATTGCATCACTGAACAATGTGATCTGGATATATTGCACAAGTCAGAGTGGGCAATAAAATCAGACCTATATTGATTAATAATAAATAATAATTATAATGGCCAGGAGCCAACCTATCAGGATTCACCTTAGAAATATTCATATCAACCTAAACCACATCATTCTTGGTTCCTTCGCCTATACTGATACATGAGCAGACCTCCTGCCACCCACCACAAATGACTAAAACCTCCTGAAAGAGAAAATTCAAACAATTCAAGGAATTTCCAGGCATGCTTTCAAAAGCATCTGTGATCAGGCCTTTAGCCTGTTGTGGGTGGCAATTTGTGATTTTAATGCCTGAAAATTATTGCAAATCATTGCATTTGTGACCTAGCACAAGTGCTTATTTATGACCAACTCCAAATAAGTGAAAATCCTAGGGTGTTACACGGGGTGCTGTCTGAAAGAGTAGGAATGCAAAGATAAAATGAAGTACATTTTGTGGTACATGAATAACCATGATCCAGTAGTTAATCCCTTATAACACAGTCATATGTGTTAGCCACTGCTTTCCTGTATACTTGCCAAAGAAACTAAGAGTAAGTAATAGGCTATTTCACTATTGCCTCTGGTTTAAACCATTACTGTGAGGCAGAAGGAAGCTTCTAATTTTTTTTCATGAATTATAAAAATCTGCAAATTATTAGAGTGCAAATTAACAAGTTTCTACTGTGTCTAGTTTATGTACATTTAAATCCTACTTTATTGGCTCTTAATTAAATACATATAAGGAACCTCAGTTTGAAACACTACTACACTCACCTAATCCCTTCATTATTTTCTCTTCACAGTCCATTTCTGATTTCCCATTTCAAATTGTTTCCTTTGTAAGCATTTTAAAATTAGCTTTTACTATTCCTACTTAAAACTAGTAAAGGGCTTTTCTTATTGCAAGCACTTTAAGATATTAATTTATCCTAATGGAACTCCTTCTTTGTAAGTATTCTTTTTAAGTACATGAGACCTAAGGTGAAAGGCATACAGAGCTTACTATAAACAATTAAAGCAACTTGCATCAGAAGCAGAAAAGAGCTCAGATGGGAGAGGAGTTGATGGACTTTTTTTTTTTGTTTAGAGAAGGAAATGAGTTTCTTAGCTATAAAAGTAATTTTCAAATCAGTCATAAACTATGGATGTAATTTAGTTCAAATTCAAGATACTTTTGGCTTAAGAAAAACAATGATGAAAAAGGCTCAGAAACATCACAATCATTATTTCTGCAACACTTACATTCTTTCAGGCTAGACTGACAAATAGATGTTGGTGTCTGATATAATAGCAGGTCTTCCTACACTCTGCCCTTATTGCCCAGACACTCCAAGGCATCTCTAAGCAGGGCTATACTGTGTGCCAGGATGCAAATGCTGCCATTTCTTTTCTTACTGATGATTTACTTGGCATTGCAATACTTAACGTATTCACTAGGCCAGAGACAGAGCAAGGTGATGGACACCCATCATTTTCTTACTCCAGCCATAACTGTCCCTTCAGATCTGCTAGTGAAACTGCTTAGGTACATAACCTCCTAAGCAATTTAAACAAGTTTTTGCCAATCCTTTCACTTTTTCAGAAATGGATTGAGGAGTGGCTGCATAAGGATGTCCTCTAGCAGCTCTAAAAGGGGTATAGTGTCCAGGCAGGGGAAAAGGACAAGCAACTGGAAGCAATAACATTTTCAACCAGCAGACCTGTAACTGCAGGAGGATGTTCACCTACAGCTTAGGTACCACTGCACAGATCAGCAGCTAGGGGAGTGCACTCGGAGATACATACTCTATTTGCAGGCCTTGCCCTAACGGATGCATACTTTCTGAAATAGCAACGACTAAGTTTAGCAAATCTGTACATCGCAAATATTTTTTTCTTGCATTTCACGGAATTGTTTTTTCAGCTGGAGGAGAAGTTATTTAATGAATTAAAGCATTCTTCTATTCCTAAATTATCTATAAATGGACTGATTTTTATAAATTCATGGATTATTCATGCATAAAAAAATCCTGTATTCAAATATATTACTGCCTACAGTCTGTTTGTTTACTACATGCTGCTCTTATAGCTTCAACTATTTATGTCATATACAATTGTAAATCACGTGGCATTGTTTCTGATCCAGGGCTGGATGAAGGAAAATATTATAAAGGAGAAGAAAAATAAGGGACTTTACAACAAAGATGAAGCATTTTCAGAACCCACCTTTCTGAGAAACAAACTATACACTTAAAGTCTCATATATGCAAATATAACTGAAGAGAAGGACTAAGGTAGGGTAGGAAGTCCTCAATCATTCAGACAGCATAATATTTACATTTTTGCAGTATTCATTTAAGTCCAGTTATTTTGCTTCTTTCTAGCAGGGAACACATATGTTGAAGCAAGCATAGTAAAACCTAGGTCCCTAGAGCTCAAATTTAAATCCTTTACAAACAACAAAAATAAAATGGAGACTGAAATCAGAAAACTGCAATCTGTTCTTGGTTTGCAGAAGCTTCTGTTCAATTCATTTACTGAACAGTGAATCTTCTGCACTACAGCATTAATGAGAACACATACAAAAAGCTTTCAAACTTAAACAAAGAAATGGCTGCTACTTTAGGGTATTTTCAAGCATTTTCCAGAGATTAACGTATGAGGCAGATGCTAGAATACCAGCACACAATACTTTAATTTAGTTCAGCATCTCTGCAGGCAGTGGCTTCTCTATTACAACTAGGTCCCAGAACACAAGAGAATGTTATTTCAGGGCACTTTTAGATTAAAATCCCCAAATAAGCTGTTAGACTTTACACACATAAATCTTTTGTAAGTACAAAAAGGCAGATTTAATTGCTTTTACTTTCATTTTACAACAAAATGTTATTATCTATTATATAAGAAAGCTATTTAAAGAGAGACCCATGGAAAGGATTAGAAAGCAATTCCATAAGCGATAAAATAGGGGCAGAGAGTTATTATGGAGGAATGTCAGCAAGTGCATAGCTACGTTTGTTTACTCAATGCCAAATAATCATCTTTGGAAGTTGAAATAATAAACTTAAATACTTTCAAATTGAGGCTTGCAAGAAATTGAGGAGTTATTGAAGAAGCAGAGGAAATTGGAAGAGAAAAAAAACCCCAAACATAAACCAAACCCACATAACAAATATTAACATGATGACGACGAATGTTTTATCTAAGCTAGTCAGGATGAATAATGCCTGGCCAATAACTTGGCTGGCCTGATCTGCAAAGCTCAGAATGAAAACCAGCTTCATGGAAACTGAGGTATTTGAACACATGGTGCCAGTTTGAACCCCAGTCAAGCCTGAAAAAAACATTCACAGGCTGGTCTTCTGTGAACACTGCTTCAGATGTTGTGAATTTCTAGAGTTGGAAAGGATGTTTGACAATGTGGATGAGTGAATATAGGGAACATTCAATCTTATTTACAGCTGTGTAATGATTCAAGACTTTTACACAGAGCTTTATCCTGTTGTACTGCTAATGCTCAATACAGTCTCTATTTGTAACAATACCCACACATCTACATATAAAAATACTTCAGTTCAAAGCCTCAAGCACTTCAGCTAAGGAAGAAGGTCTGTGTCTCTAAGTGACCTGTCCTTTACCCCAGAGGGGCAAACAATACACAGGCAGATACAGGCATGCAGCCCCCTCCCCAGGCTGCATTTTTGTTAAAAGTGTTTTAACCTTTTGCTGGGCTTCACTGTCAGTTACAGCTCCTGAGAACATTTTAAAGTGGGAAGATATTAATTAAAAAACAAACAAAACTAAACCAAACCAAACCCCAAACCTGTGTTAAATAAAAAAAAAAAAAAAAAAAAAAAACCCACAAAAAACCCAAAAACCCACCACCAAAAAAACCCCAAACCAAAAACTTTTCAACACCTTTCTACCAGAAGGTCTTCAGCTCTCCAGCAGGACTGCTGGTCAGGTCCAGAAAGTGCACGCAGATGACAGGACCTGAAAATCTGAGCTTTTACTTCAGTAAAGAAGTTTCCATAAAATTGTTTCACCCACTTGTAAGACTTCAGGCTCAACATGGAACAAATTAACGTAGCTCTGTAACTTATTGGGCAGCTGACCTTCCAGTGACCTACCACAGCAATATAGTTTCAAGAGTGAAATTTTCTGCACTCAGAAATCGATAAAAGTAAATTAATTTCAGAATGCTTCATTTACCTGTGTCCATTCTTTATCTGAAATTCTGGCAATATTTTTTTATTTTTCACCTTCTGAGGGCTAATATAACTCTTGCTCTCTGACTTCTGTCTCTCTGGCATGTTCTTCTCCCCAGCCAAATGCCTCCTCCTCGCAAAACTTACAAAGACATCTGTGCACACTCTTCCTCCCTCTTTGGCAGCTCTGCTGGCTCTAATTTCCATAGCAGGAAACTCACCTCACTAATAAATCAAAGAGCTCTGGAAGAGGTGACTCACAACCTTCCTGTAAGTGGTTAAAGTAAAAATGGACTATGGTCATTTCTGTGGTCTCCACTGTTCTTTTCTTTAAGCTCTACTCCCCCCAGCCCCATGCTGTAGATTTTATCATCTCCCCGAGTTATTTTCAGCTTTTAGTACAACATACTAAATCTTTTCTGCTTGCCTTTGTCATGTCATTTGATGCTGCTTTCCTACACTATATGCTGCATTCACTGGTCTTCTGTGTCATTAGAGTCTCTTCCTTTATTACTATCTCACCAGGGGGTCACATCATGGAATAGAGTGTCACCTGGAATGTCCCTCGTTATTCAGATGACCAGATTTGCATGTTTTATGCAATAAAACCCAAATATCCAAATATATAATGAATTTTCTTCCAGCCTTATGGCAGGAGTGCCCATGCTTCCAAATGTCAGCCTATCACCTCCAAAGTTCATCTTGATCATATGAAAGGTATGGGTCCATAGCAAGCTGTCAGCCCTGTGTACATATGCATGTTATGACCAAACTGTCATGCACCTATGGGAACAGAACTGATTTTTGGTCACATTATGGGCGTAGGGTTGTAGCATCTAGCCCTTGAGGACTTCCAAAAAAGGTTGTATAGCTGTAGGCAGGAGGGCAGGCACCACTGTTGTACAGAAACAGCAAAACAGCTCTGCAAATGGAGTTACGTTTACGAAAAAATAATTTCCACATTTAAAATAGAAAGCAGCGCTTTTTTTTTTTAAATACAAGCAACCAGCAGTTTTAACAAACCACCATGGTCCTGTATTGACAATGCAGACTCCTGAGCTGCTTTGCTAGTTAATGGCTCCAAATTCTCTCAGAGTTAAGCTCTGCTACTATGATGCCATCTGCTAGTGCAGATATACCACACAAATTCCCCAGGAAATTAGCAGAGCTACCTTGAAGCACAAAGCTCTGCACTGGTGGATTCCCATACAGAGTGCAGTCCAAGTTTGCACTGCACTGCATACAGGAACATTAATGTGCTTTTTCATGGTCAGGCACAGAAGAGGAACATCATTAGTTTGTTTCCAGAATCTAGATCCTATGATAAAGCACAACCAAACAAAACTCCAGCATATAAAAAGGGAAGTTTATGACAGCACAGCAAAGATTTTCTGCTTGTTTGTTTTCACTGAACTGAGATCAGTATTTTGAAGTTGAAACATTGCTTTTCAGTGAATGAAAGCCAAGCCAGGCAGAAGAGATGTTCTTAACAATAGAAGTCATGGGCCAAATCCTTAATTGTTCTCGGTTCTGGCTTCCAAGAAAGTGAAACATACCCAACCAGCCAAGACTTCAGCCTCACCTTATTCAGTTTAGCCAGGACATTGCTACCCTTAGTTGTCTCTGCTTCCAAACAGAAAGCATGACTCCACTGCACACAGTGGTCTCAAGAGATACGGTGGTTTCCCATGGCCAGAGGACAACATGCAACTTAAGCAGGCCTGGAACTGTACTAGCTGCCATGGGACTGACTTGTGGCCCCAAAGCCAAGGACACAGAAAAGCAATGTGAAAGTATACCTGTGCCCTTCATCATGCAGTGCCAACTCCCTGTTCAATCCAGGATTTGTCTCCCTTGGCCTCCAATCCTGACACTCTTGCTCCATTCAGATTCTCTTTGCTTTGGGGATTTAGCCAGCCCTCTAACATTTCTTTGATTTGAGGATTTAAAGCAACCCCATAGCATTCCATCTTTCCAGATGTGTAGGGTTATTATTTATCTTTTCCATTTGATTAACCAGCTGAAAAATCAATAGCAGTGCATTTTATCATAGTTTCAGAGGACCCTCTGTTGTGTTGTGCTGCTATTTTAGGAACTAGAGCACTTTGTGAATCTATACAAGTAGTTTGGCAACCTGCTTTTTCTCCCTTCGCCCTCCCTTTTGTTTTGGACACAGCACAGGAATCTTTCTGTGGCTCTGCATGGTGAAAATTGATATAAAACAGCTTTGGTCAATTTTATATACTTTTTTTGTGTTAAGAAAGTTAATACCATGGAAAAACCTTGTCAGAAGGATCAAATGTTTATGCGCAACGTCATGCTGCTTTGGTGTGCCAACTCTCCAAGAGTCTATAAGGAAGCCAGCCAGACAGGCTCTGAAGCCTGCACCCTGACCCCAGCGACCTCTTAATTTTTCAAAGTTTATCTAGCCCCATCCCAGCAGTACTTGCACTGAAACCGATCCCCCTGCTCCTGGATTTTTGGCAGAAGGGGACTTCCTTCATATGGAAAAGTGTTTAATACCAATTTAATGGTCTGTCTAGCCACTGTAAACCCCCAACCCACTCCCTGCATCTCCCACTGGCAAGAAACAGTGTAATAATATGCTTGAAATAGCCCTAATTCTTTTCCTCAGTGTGATAGTTGTTCTTCTAATAAGCATTTTTTTTTAAAAAGCCATAGAAGAGAAACTAGCAGCTACAGAGTTAAATGACATCTCTAATAAATTCCTTTTTTTTTTCCCCCATAAGATTGTTTTTTGGTTTTTTTTTCCCCCGCTATCTCCTCACTTATACATTTGCACAGTCAGGAATGGGCACCAGCAGAACCAAAAAGGTTTCCATTTTAAGTCATCAGACTTGCTAGCACCAGAAAAACAAATCACATTTACGCAAATCCACTTTTATGCCAAAAAAGTTTAAGTAACAAGTTTATCTTTGGTTGTAAAGACAGGCCTTCTTGACACAATGCCAAGAAAATTCTAACAAAGCAGCTCATAAAAAGGAAATTGAGAGATGCCACAGTTTTCCTAAAGCAAACAGTTTGGTACTGTAAGAAAGGTGTGGGTTCAAAGAAAGCTGGGACTGTCCTTTGAGATTAGGCAAAGTCTGCAACTTTGCAGCAGGGTGGCTGGGTCAGGGGACAAAGCATAGTCTCACGCATCCCTTAGTGTCAGGATGGGGAGAATTTCAGCTGTGGAGCAAAATGGCAGGCAAAACCAAGTGATAGATGCAACAAGTTAGCTTGGCATGATGCAAATCTTTGAAGAACTCTAACATCCTTTTAGTCAAGTCATTCGATTAGAACAACATACCCTCATGCACTTTGTAGATGCAGTAACAAAAATTGTTATAACAGTGATTTGATTTGCTTTCTGTCTTAAAGAAAACAAAACCCAACAAAACCAAAACCACAACCACTCAGTCCCCCAATTCTACACTCCTTCTAAGGTGAAAAGCCTGTGAATATCAGCTACTTCCTGCACCTTAAGGAGAAATGTCAGAAAAGTCCATCTGAGAAAACAGGAAGGAACGTTATCGTCTGCAGTCTACACATACTCCCATTCAGACTTAAAGCACTTAATTTTCCAGGAAGAGGGAGGCACAGTTAGATAGGAATATTGAACAAAACCCCATAGGTTAATGGCAACAACTGCACTATGTTGTGCTGAAATGCCACAGGGCAATATTTTGCATAGGGATGTGAAGGATTTGATGTATTGCACTGCTGCAAAGGGGAATCTCCTTTACCCTTTGCAGCAATACAACATATGGGAAACAATGGAAGGAAGAATGTAAACATTCAAATAATGTTATAAACAGAATCCATATAAGTTAACGTTTTCTTGAGTGAATTAAAAAAACCCCAACCAACTAACTGAAAAGCTAATCTAGAGTGACTGCTGTTTTTTCCCTCTCTAGAAATACAAGTATATTCTAATAACTTCAAAAGCCAGAGAATCTGATGCTGCCAGTCAAGTAACAGCAAGGGAGGTACTAAGCAGGATCTCGGACAAGGGCTTACAATTCCCATCATCTCCTACACTGCCACTCCACTAACATGTACAGCACCTTCCTGCATTTGAAAAAAAACCCATCAGGTTGACAAGACCAAATGGTTGCACTCCAAAATATTATGTTATTGAACCACTTTTTCAGCTCTTTGGGAGTGGTCAAGAGGGAAAAGTACCACATCAGCCTGTTCCATAGCAGTCCCAGGACTGATGTCCAGCCCACTAGGCTTCAGTCTGAGTCCCAATCTCAGACTGAAGCCCAGTAATCAAAATAAATATAATTCTCTTTCATACAGCTGCCAGACAGGTGAACTTTTTCAAAAGTGGAGACATGAGAGAGATGGGAAAGGGAGAAGAACATGAAAAAATGCAAAGTTCAGATGGAGCTTTCCCTGATGCCTCCAGGGGACACATTCTGCACAGCCCTGTGGAAGGCTAGTCTTCACTGTAAGATCCACTGCTCTATCTCACAGTTTTGAGCTCTCAAGCAGTGCCAACACATTAGGAACTATAGCTTTCAGGAAGGAATTCAGACTTTATTTCTTTAGCAACAAACAATATGCTCATCCCTAATTCCCTTTCTACACACCACTTGGTGGAACAGCCCTGGAATTATGTCAGTCTCAACACACCATATGTGCTGTTAAACATGGCACAACTCACACACTCTGTAACCACAAAGAATCTGGAGATGCGTGAGGGACCTTTTCTGAAAAATGGCTCCAAATAATCAAAGAAAATCAAAGTTTCTTTGGAAAAAAATGGGTTACGATACATCATGATGCAAGTTATCCAAGACTATGAAAACACTCAAGCAACTGCAGTTGTGAAACTGTGTATTTTTTGGAATTTCTCTAAATCTATTGCATTGGGTAACTAATGAAATAGGAGGAAGGGGGCGAAACATTATGCTTAAGGGTGATTTGGAAGTTTATATAAAAAATGTGCAATTGGTTACTATACGTTTGTTCAATACTTCTGAAATGTGGTTATGGTACTACGCAGTCAGAACTACTATGCTTGCTTCTTTGGGGTCCTACAATTTAGCTTACAAATTGTTTAGCTGGACAATTTTCCCAACTCCCATCCTTTCACTGTTAAGTGCTCTTTTCTTACCCCCAGAGATCAAAAAGATGTTTTTTGTGGTTTGCTGTTCCATCCACATTCCCTCTCCCTCCTCTCTTCCTTCCTTCCTCTACCCTCACTGCAGCACATCACCCAGCAGTCTCAGGCATGAATCACTCAAACACACACCAGCCACCACACTTCGGGTGAACTTATGAAGCCAGTGTCCTGCTCTTGACATTACCTTGCATTTCAACAGCTCCCTGGCTCTCACTTCTGGTGCACTGAATTCACTACTAGCTTGGCAATTGGTGCCTGGGTGTTTGTCTAATTTTAAGATCTGGTTTTGATTCTGAATCAAATCAAGTACCTTTGAGTACTTGATACAACAGATAAAAACGAGTCTAGTAGGTAAACTATAATTCCTCTTTTCCTGGACTCTGCTGCTATCTCATTCCCACATTGCCTTGGCAAGGCTGAAATTACTTGTTTGATCAGGACAGGACAACAGCTTTGTTTTCCAAACCAGAGGATTCTGGTGCAGCTGGGGAATAAGAGGACAGACTTCATTTAACAGGGACATCAAATACAAAAAACACTTCTCAGAGTGGAATATCCTCCCACTAGGTTAATTCAGGGAAACTTTTACCAAACACTTAAAAATAAATGAGTTATAGCTTTTTTCCTGGCATGTTACTGGATACTGGTCAACTAAGAGCTTGGATCAAGACCAGCTACAGCAGATCATGACAGCTTTCATCTATTGCTTGTTTTCTTTTTATCCCATCATCCGAAACAGGCTTGCACACATGGATATTTCCTCACAAGCATTTGTTTTCCATGCATTAATATATAGACATCTGTACTGTTTTGCTTATGAGGTTAGCCAGTCAAAAAATAACTTATACTCTAAGCAAAACCTGCATTGATATTTGTCTGCCTTTTCAGGCAGGTTGAATGGTTTTTTGAAAGGCATGATTAAATATTATTTGTGAACCATTCCACAAATAATCCTTGCACACAGTGCATTGCAGTATTGAATATTCAAATTCCCAGCCATTCTGGCTAGACTGTCAGGTACATGGTATGTTTTGGGCTTCCCCTGAGGATAAGCAGAACCTTCATCTCCATTTTGAGTATTCACAACTACATATTTCAAATTCACTGTCACAGATACGTCTGTTATATAACACTGTTGAATTTTTTGTCAAAGTAAACAGCCCTGTTAAGACATTCCCTTATATTTATTTATGCAAAATAAATTTTTGAGGAAGGAAACAAAGGAACAGAGTTAAACAGAATTAACAGTTAAAAATATATATTTAAAATCTCAGATTTATTTTTTTTTCAGTATGTATGAAGACAAGGACAAATAACTCAAAGTATTATGAAGAAATCAGCAACTGAGTGTGTATAAACACCTCTCAGTCCACGTGGAGAATACATGACTATACTTAACAGGAAGAGGTGTGTTTGGAATGCACCGTCACTTCCGTAGGAAGTCCCCCAATTCCTGCTTCAGGATTTTTCATTCTACAGCACATGTGGATGGCATTGTCATTGTCCTGCTCTTCAGCTTGCTTAAAATTGTTTACAGTGTATTATTACTTCACTGTTAATAAAGAGACACACTACAAGAGTTCTGCCAAACAGTATTTTTGGTGGGGCAGTATAGGTCTTAATTACAAACACATGAGCTAAAAAACCACAAACAAAACCACAAACAAACAAACAAAAAATCCACCACACAACTGTCAAGGGACAGGTTTATTTTCCCAAAGGAAGATCTGTTACTAACACATCTCATGAAAATGCATACATTAAACCGTAAGTCCAAAACAGAACCTGTCTTCAAACACTGCTCAGTAGAAGTCTGCAATCCCTGGAAGACCTCTTTAAAATCCCCAGCAACCCATAGGCTTGAAGAGAACCATTTCCTCTATATACAGTGCAGCTCTTCAGAACTGCAGCCATTTGGCAGTGAGTTTGCAAAGCCACAAAAGGATGGGAATTAGCCATGTCAGCATCTTCCTCGGCTGCAGAACATAGCTCAATCCTTCACCCTGCCAAAAATCAGTTGTAAAAGCCAGTGTGACAGCCTAGAGGAAGGTAATCCTCACCAGCTGTTTCCATCTGAAGCCAACCACATCAGTAGCACAGCAAGCACCAACATGCATCAACTAAGAAGCTACCTGAGAAGTGGTAAAGATGAAGTCTGATTCCAGGATCAATAAAATGCCTCCAGGATACTGACAATATTTAGTTCACTTCAGCTAGCTGATTCAACAGGGATTGTTGCAATGTGCTGGCCACACATGGCCCCAGGTTATTAAGGACTTCAATACTGGGAATGGAAAATTCTCATCAATCTATCACCTTTGGAGAGTGAAGAAAAAGCCTAACCATTCTTACACAGAACTGCTAACCTGAGTAGCACAGTCTAAATAGATTTCAAACCTTGAGTAATACCTAGATTCTATTAATAGGTACGCAAAAAGGGCGGGTTTTTTTTCCCTCCTCCTCTTCAGTGTGTCACAGCTACTACCTACCCACACATGCTATGAGGCATGTGCAGCCTGTAGAGAAATACTGACTGAGGCACAACAATTCACCAATAATTCACACCATGTTCAGTTAAACTTGGGGGGCTGAGACCAAACAACCTGTTTTGTCTTTCCAGGGCTTTTGTTGAT
>VYZV01035401.1:3515-16780 GCA_013401275.1 Pandion haliaetus | reverse complement strand
TTAAACAATTAGTTAAATTTATTTGAATTTCTTGCCCTCCACCCAGCAGAGTTGCCTGTAGCCCCAGTAAGTGTTTTATGTCAGGGTATTAGTTATTAACATTTTGTAAGATTCAGATAGCCAGAAAAAGAACTGCAAGAAGATACTAGCAGTTATTTAAATGCCAGTTGCATAGCAAATGGAGGGAGGGGGCACACAGGCATGCCAGAGGATAAAAAACTGCTGCCTCGAGTGAGAAACTGGAGACCCTTCCAATTAAATCACCATTGCAACCTTTCTACTTCTCCTCCATAAAGCTGCCATAATGGTGGTTGGTCATATGTTTTGAACTAAAACTACATCTACGTGATTCAAATCCTTGACATAGAAATCGGTGTTTTATTGTGTGTAAAGCCATTGATCTGACTTAACGTTAACACTTGGTAATTTCTAAGAAGTTCCAATACACACCTGGCCAATGTAATTCTCAAGTCACAACTCAATCCAGTGAAAACCGCATTTATTTGAGAAAAGTTATTTCCACGTGAAATCTTAACTGCTTGGCCTTATCAGTTAGGCAGTGCTGTCCTAAAAATAGTTGCATGTGTTACTTCAGAGAAGTAATTTTCCTTATTCTGTGTAAGCTCCAAAAATGCTGAATTGAATTTTGCTTCTCAGTAGCATACTTAATAAGATTACACGTTGGCAGAGTTCAGGCTTGAATCAGACACAAAACATGAAAACTCAGGTAGTGGAGTAATTAAAAAGAAGGTTCAGGTACTGATGTGCATTTTCGAGTGAATGCAGATTAACTTTAGAATAATGGTAACTTTGCTCTTATTGCAACACAACCTGTACAAGGTTGCAACACACTGCAAGAAAGGGCACCTGGGAGTTGCCTAAGGCATAGCAATGGAAAGAAAGTATGGCTTATTAAGGCAAAATTCTGTTTGCCTTCCCCTCCCTTTAAAGGCTAGCCATTTGCTATAGAGTAGAGCTGAGTGAAGAGAGGTAACAGCCTTTCACAAAGTGTTCTTGGAAGGAAATTTCATGAAAGGAATTTCCTAAAATCTTTTCTGTAGTATACAGAAGTTTCCATACAGCTGTTTTAGAATAGGAAATGAATATATTAATTTCTCTGACCTTTTCCTAAATTAAATTCCATTGTAGACACTTAATAAGCTTAGCTCAGCCAGACTTGGATAGTGTCATGTTTCCTGATGGAAACATGGTTGTGTTGATGTTTCTCTGACTACCTCTTCTGCTNTAGATGATTGTTGTAGGTCCTTTCCAGCTGAAATATTCTATTTGATTCCAAGTCCTAAGTCTGTCAGTCCCACTGAGCATTAAGTAGCTCTAAGGCTATTATTTAAGCAAAAACACTTTGACTGCTTTTTGCATGAAGGGCCAGAGAGGTGGGGAGAGAAAAAGAAAGAAAGAAGGGCTTGTCCTTTAATAACACCAAAAAATGTCTGTTTTTTGAGTGATCTTAAAATTAAACTGTATGAATGTACAAAATGTCACTAAGTATAATTTGGTTTCGACTTGACTGACTTACGATGCTTTCAAATTTGCATGCTATGCATGGTCAGTCCATCTTGCATGTTTTTTCTGTCCAGCTGGTAAAGTACATAATAAGTTTAAGGGGAGGGGAGGATGATTTTTTGCTGTCCAGTAGAAAGGAGGTAATAATGTGTTGCTCTGCTCAGATAGGATGGAAAATAAAAAGCCCCTAGCAATTATAGAGGAATTAATTATTTGCCCCAGTCTTGATTTGCCATCAAGTCTCTGTCATCGCAAAATGAATGCCAGTTACGATGTAGGTACAGTCAAGCACTGCTCCTGCAGTCAGCAGGTCTGATTAAAGGTCTGAGACTGAAGTTGAAGGGTTTTTTAAAATACCCATAACTGGATACCTGGTTCAACTGTAAGCTGAACTATAAATTCATTTGGAATGGCTATGGAAAGGCTTAATTTCTTGTCTGGAATGTCGTTTAGTTAGTGCAGTCTTTTGTCTTTTTTCTTTCTGATTTAGAGAGACGCGTATTTTGGAAACTACTTCCAATGCAGTTACTTATGTTAATATTTTCTGCTATGACAATAGCTTCTGCTTAAGCTTAAAAGCCCTTGTGTGGCGAGAATGAGAAATCAAGATACTTGAATTGTTACTACAGAGCTGGTAGAATTGCTAAGCATCTCTGCATGGTTTTGAAAGCAGAGAAAACTGGCAAATACAAGATGTACATAGCAATAGAGAAGGATCACACTGTGGAAGAATATTCACGCAGGGAAGAATATTCACGGAGGGACAGCGGTGTTAATTTAACATCTGTAGAGTCATATTGATGCCAATGGTACTTTTAAGCAGCTATTAAGAGCTAAGCATCCGCTAAAGTATTTTGCTGTAGTGTGACCTAAAGCCAAATCTGCAAATGAGATGGCATGTGGCAAAGCTGTGTTGTCATACTTAATGGGTAAAGTACATGTTGCCAGCAACAGAACCCACAGTTCTGTTACAGGCCTGAGCTTTCCCTCCCATGGGAGAATTGGGCTTGAATTGCTGCAAGCAGAGGGTGGAAATCAGCCTCATTCCCCCTTCTATCATAGGTTGGGGGCAGGATTAAATAATCACCAGTTACTGCCTGTTTTAAGAGAAAATGGGCAGCTTTTTTTGTGAACACCCCACCTTGTCAGTCCTCCCATTCTCAAGAGCTGAGAACGAGGCCTGTCTGATGTTTGTGGAGCTGTGAAAGATTTAAAAGAAAACAGGGGTACCAAGTATCTATATATCAAAGGTCTGTGTAGCTGCCTGTGTGCACCCAGCACCTTTAATGTAAAAAATGGACATATGTGGGTGGAACTGCCTCTAGAGCTGGGCAGCAGATGAGGTTTTGACTACCCCAGCCAAAGTGCATGCAAAAGTGTTCACTCAAGCTTAGATTTAATAGATATCTATAACTTTGCATGCATTGCTACATCCTTAGGATTCAAATTATCCCTTTTTACTGAGACAGGCTGTGAAAATCAATCCATAGCAGTCTTCTTCAGTCGGTCTAAGAACACACTAAAATCACAAGCCACAGAAGTTGTGATTCCTCCCCCCAGCTCCCCTCTTAACAGGGTGCTAACTTCAAAGGTTACTTTTCACCATTGAAATACCAACTGTATTAAACAAGTGGTCAAAATGCAAGCCACCAGTCTGAATTGCTGGAATTGAATTATAAAAGGCTGGTTTCACTTCTAACTGAGGATCTAATGGTAAAAAAAAAAAAAAGAGGCAACAGACCAAAACAAAATTCCAAACTAAATCTGTCTGCTTCTACTCACTGAAAGTTAAATAGTAAGTGTGTCACTTTGAAGCCCAGATGAAAGTTTCACTGTTCAGAGAATGTGCAACTTGTACAAACACTTTTACAAAGGCAGATGTCTTCCTTCCTCCAGGAGGAAAAAAAAATCTCTTTACAGGTTTCCTCTTCCTCTGTGTCTGTTTTAATTTTTCTGAATCACAAAATATGACGCAAAGTCACAACGGTGTGCACGGATGGGTGGTCAATATCCAGCTCCCGTTGTTCTGAGGAGGTTCCTGTTTGACTCATGTCTTTTCAGCTGAGTCATGAAGTATAACTGTGCGGTTGTACATTTCTTTGTCTCGGTGCGCCGGGCAAGGAGGCTGCTGTTCAGAGCAGCTATCTCTGGCAGCGAGGAAACACAAAAGCGGGGATTTAGAGCGCGTAGCAGGGCAGTGCTGAGCTGGTGCATGCTTCTGCAACAATGGAGAGCCATGGCAGGCCTCTGCCCCAGCACGGCTGTCCTCGGCCAGCACCCCCTCTCCTACCAGGCACCCCGTAGGCAGTTCACACATGTATAAGAAGGCGTGGAGGACAATACAGATCAGGCACTATAAGAATTCAAGGCAATCGCATGGAAGTAATTTCTCCTAAAATGCCGATCCTTCAAAAATCTCAAGATCGGCAAGTCAATTAGCTCAGTCAATAAAGATTATTTATTTTCACTTTTTGCATAGTGCCTTTAACTGCACTTGATTTTTTGATCTGAGATCTACTTGTAAGGAAATGTACCAAACCTTCTCAAGCAGGCCTCAGTCATGCCCCAAAGTATCCTCCGAGGCCCTTCTACCCCCACAGGCAGTTTGTTTGAAATCACTGCCTCCAGCTGTAATTGTGTCCTGGAGCCTTTGCTTTAAATGAAAATGGCTTCACGTTGAACCCTAACCCTTATTATCATCCTCAAAAGGAAAGAGGCCCGGTGGTAGTTCTGCTCCTGTGAAGGTTTGGGTAGACCTACTTGACTCCTTCAGAGAGAAAAATGACCTTAAATAGGTAGGCAGAAATGTATTAGTTAGTGATATATTAATGATACGACAATGAAGTATGAATAGTTAGTCTTTACGTGTCCGGTGTTTTCCATCTGAGTGACTTCAATCGCTTCCCAAGTATCTCGGCATTATGTTGCCTTGTTGCCATTGTTCACGAGATGGTACACCAGACAGCTGCCGGGGGGGTGAGGCAGTTGGAGAATGGGAACAAGTACTGTGGGCGACTTGCTGCTCTTCAAAGCCTCCGTACCATGCAAATGAGGCTCTGCAGCCCCAAAGCTTTAGAAAAGTCAGCAATTGGCTTGCGACTGTTAGATTAGCAGGGTTATGTGCTTTCAGTCCTAGATAGCTGTGATGCGAAGGTGAACAGTTTTCCCTTCTTTTTCTTTTGTCACTCTAAATATACAGTTGGTTCCACTGTGGAAGGTTCTCGCATCTAGAAAATAGGTAACCCAGAATGGGAACCAAAAGCTAAACTCTGGCTAATTTTTACAGAGGCACAAAGTAGGGGTCTGAAAAGCAGGAGGCTCTGGCACAATGATAAGCAGCGTCACTTGGAGGGATTCCAGCCACGGGGTAACGCTTCCTCCAGCAAAGGCATCTGGCCAGTGTAGTCTCTATTGTCTGCATAAAATCAGCTTCATGTTTTATATGTCAGCTAAGTTAAAAATGAGAGATTTTTTTAAGCATATCAGTATGATGCAAGTCTTGTTTTTCAGTTAGGTGACAAATTGGCAAACTATGTAACTTATTTCCAGAATAGTGTAATTCTGTTTAGTATTTGGGGAAAAAGAAAATAGTACCCAAACTCTTACTTTTTTTGTATAGAATGTGAGTCAGTCCTGTGATTCTTCCTAATAACTAGATATTTTATTCAACATCCACACATTGCAGCTATTCACTTTCAAAACAAAATTCAATAATTAAAGTCTAAAATATGAGAAAAGGCAGGCATAGGTACACTGGATTAAACTGCCTTGCTGACCAAGGAGGAGGGAATTAAAAGACAGAAGTCTGTGTATTGTATACTGCAAGTGGTGTTGCTCATAGTAATTCCCAGTGCAGGGGAGTTGTCTATAGAGATTTGGTAACTTTACAACTTGTAGAGCCAAGTAATGAATTCATTCTGGTTAATTTTTCTTTTATTTCTGGTGACCAAGCCTTCTGCCATTTTATTCCACCAAGCTATGGAGGTGAAAGCCTTAAAATCCCTGCACCTGTGGCTAGTTTTAGATTTACATCTTGCATTTCATCTCACTTTCACTGCAAAGGGTGACTTCCTGGTAGGCAGGGTGGTACTCCCTTCTCTTGCTTTCTCTGCNCTGTAATAAATGCCTCTCAGGTTAGAAAGTAATCCGAGGAATGGAATTGTATTGCAATAGTAGTCTTTTTTTTTTTTTTTTTTTTTTTTCTTAAACTCTGTAGGTTCTGTTACATTCTCAACAAATGTAGCACTGCAATATAAACTATATAGGCCTCAAATGAACCAGAAAAAACGTGGGTATACTGATAAACGTTTTGGTTGCATCTCCAGCTGCAAAATGAGACCTGCTTTATAATTAATCCACTGAGAATTTTGTGTCTATTTTGAAACCTCTGACATGCCTATTAGAAGGTAATTGAGACCTGTACGCTGCCACTCTCAAGTACAGTGATGACAGATCTTTTTTTTTTTTTTTTTTTAAACCTTGGTGGCACTTNTTTAAACCTTGTGGGTACTTTTGGACTAAGACTTGCCTAGCATGTCATAAGAACGTCAGGATTATAAATCATGCTTAATCACCATGGCTTACCTTAATAACCCTTGAAAACCAGTTCCACTGCTGCTTGGATGGTAGCAGGAGTGATTTTTTGTTCTGTTGAGAGTAGCTGGATAGAACCACCTCAAACCATGCTATACTTGTGTTAAGGTAGGATGAGGGTGATATGTTGTATGTTACGCTGGATATCTCTGGTCATCTGTGCCGTGAAAAACAGATTTGGGCTTTTTCACACAGGTTTGTGGTTTCTCTTTTCTCTTTCCTCTTTCACTTTGAATTAATCTGTACTTTCTGCATTTAAAACAGGAGTACTCTGGTCTCATTCCCAAATGGGTAACGCTTGGGAGATGCCCCTATATCCTATGGATAGTAGGAGAGACACCCTGGTAAATGTGAAATAGGTGTTGCCTGTGTTCCAGGCGTGGTCTGCGTTCCTTTTCTCTGAGCCTAGTCAGAGAGAAAGTACGTGAGACATTTCATTGCTGCCATTGTGGGAGACATCGAAGATGCATCGACAACAGTTTGGAAACTTCGCTGGTTTGGCTGAAATCACAGTTTCAAAACCATGGCACAGATTATTGTCATAGTTTTGTTTTGATAATGCGTTTTAAAGAAGCCCTGAGATAGTTGGTCTTGTAATCTAAAAAAATCAGTGTTCTATCTCTCTTGCAGTGATTATTCCACCCCCCACCCGCACCAGGCTGTGCTTTAGGCAGTCACTGGATATCAAAATGCATTATGTCTGGAAGAGAGAAAATATGGAAGAATGGAGTGGTTTGTAAAATTGAAACGGAAAGCATATTTGGTTGATAGGTTTTTAAAACACTACTTATGAATAAAAATTACAGAGTATTGTCAACTACTGCTTAAAGGGTATGAATGTTAGCTTAACCAATTTTAAATGCCAAAAACCTGGTTTAGCTTCTCTAAGATGCAGCATAAGAACTTGGTGGTGGATGACTTTTTTGGTTTTGTTTTTTTTTTTTTTTTAAAAAACCTCTAAGCAAAATTCAATGAAACTTAAACTCTGGATTCATTTGGGCACTTCTGTATTTGTTGCTTATTCAACATATTAAAAGAATTAATTGAACAGAAAGGAAACAATACATAATCAGATGTAATTGTTGCATATTGCCATTAATAGGTCAATGAGTATACCTAGGTATTGTCTGTTGTTGCTTGTATGCTTTGAGATGGTACCCTTTAAGTCCCAGCCCCTGTTAGCAGGCATGATACATGTATAGAGCAAGAAAAGGAAAAGGAAAAAAAAACCCCAAACAATCCAAAAAACAACGGAAAAAACCAACACGCAATTCCTGGTTCAGAACTCAGAATTAAGAGACTATAGAGGTTGTCATAAGATTAGGGTCACACTGAGGTGGTCTGACCTTACCTAGTCATGTACACAGTGAAAAGTAATATAATATTGATATAAACTTGTGAAGTTGTCAATTCTTATTTTGTGCCTATTACCATGGACTTCTCTGCTGAGTAATGAATACTTAAGAATATAGCAGTGGAGAAACAGACTTGCTATGGAAAAATACTCAGCGTCTTTTTGAAAGAGGTAAGTATTTTCACAAGGTTGAAGCGTGAAATGCAGGTCTGGGCTTCTTAGGTATGTGTATAGTATGTGACACAGCTTAGATCAGCCGTGGTGGTTATGACTAAGCTATGTGGCCATTGAGGGAATAAATAAGAGTGCATTTTCACTTTGTAGCTAATCTGATGTAACTGAGCCTTGCCACCTAAATGATACATCCTGCTTCTGTGGGTTGAATCTGGGGATCATGTGGCCATAGGGTCAATTTGGTCAATCAGGTGATTGCATAGGTTTAGCTTTGACGTGGAGTAACACCTTTCAAATTGCTGAACTCAGATGCAGCTTAAGAGAAGGAATTAAAAACTGATTTTGGAATAGGCTTTCTTTTTCCTTTCGTATTCTCTATATTACAGTTTGTTTTACCCACACCAGTCACTGTCTGCTTCATAGGAATGTCATTATTCTGAACTGTTGCTAGTGGATGCTGTTTCTCAAGAATAGCCCAGAAGGAAAGGGGAAAGCAAGTGAGCAAGAGTTTCTGCTTCCTTAGTTCATATGGGTGTGTGAATGTTGCTGGGTAACATGACTCACTGCACAGCTTTGTGAAGTAAATGGGACTGTGTTAGCTTGCAAAGCGAGTATAAACTATTTCCCATAAATAGTGATACTGCACTTTCTCTCTAATGACGCTACAGAGCTAAATTTAGAGCAGGAGCTAAGATTTACTTTCCAAAAAGCAGCATTTCTTTACAACTGCCATTTCACTCACACATACACACGTACCCCTACCTTAGATGCTGGGGGGACCCCACTCATACGGGGGGGGAAGTGGAGGAGCCACTGCTTGTGTGTGTTCCTACACTTTTTCTTATTACAGTACTTGTACGTAGTGTGTAGACATAATTAGGTTTTCCATGGTGAATGACAATGTTTGTACAGAAAACAGCTGGGGGGTGATTTCATATCCTCTGTGCTGAATCGAAAACAACATACAGAATTAAAAACTGAGAGTGTGCTTTACACTTCAGGTCGCCTTAGGAATTGCACAGACTGCCTGGTGACCAAGATAGACCTTCTAGGTCTTCCTGCTTTGCGCAAAGGGGATCCTTGCTTGCTATTCCCGGTTCCAGCAGTACAGGCTGTCTGTCTCCTGCAGAGCGCAGAGAAGTTCCTGTTTCAGGCAGCAGAGGACAGTAACGCATGACTCGCCAGCATGAATCAGTTTGCATTCTTTTTCTAACCCACACTGTATTTTTGACATGTTTTGCTTTTATTCTGGCCTGTGGGGTAGCCACATGTCTAAGCTCAAGCATCAGTCTTTTACAGTTCATCTTCCCCTCGTCTGTCCTCCCTCCGTATCCTCCGTTGTCGCCGTGGCCTGACGGGATGGCGTGTCAGCCTTGGCTCCCCTTCGTTCTGAGATTTGGCCTCGGTGCTGAGAGCTGACTCAACACCTGTTCCCAGTTTAAAGGGGACGAAGTCTACTTTATACAGCGTGCGGTACAAGCTTTTAATCTCTGAAATGCCATTCCTCCGTGGATTGCCTTGCAAAACCACCGCTGTTGTTTTTGATGAGTATTGTTACAGAAGGGACTAGGAGGAGTAGCTGTGTGTGTGGACCGACCTCCCCCATAATGTTACTTAGCTAATAGTTCCTGTCATGGTATCACTGCCCGTGAGAAAGTCATGTGCGCTGTTTTTTAGCATTCTTCTGGTTGTTTAGAAACTGCTGGAGAAACCAAACATGTTTTCCAGTATTTCATTTTGGTAGGAAACTAGTACCGAATGAATGCTTTATAACATCATGCCAGGAATCTACTTGGTTCCTAACAGCTCTAACATAAGTGCCTCTCATTTTTAGCCTGACTCTTCCTTGGTTAGAGTTTAGGACTGACTATTCTATTTCCTTCCACACCTCTCTGTTAGTTACATTAGGCTAACTTTTTAGTTTTCGATAAAATGTTCTGAATCATCTAATGTGGAAGACAGAATTTATACAGTGAGGTGCATGATTAGTCGTTGAAATATTTGTGAATTTCCATTCAGGTGCGACTACCTTAAGTGAAAAGATTGACCTTCAGCTGATACAAACACACTGAAGTCCTGGGGAGACTTCCTTACCAAGCTAAACAACGTGGGCTGGAATTATGGTATAAGAAATTCATTCATGATCGCAAAGATCTTCTAGGAACGTAAACCTGTGGAAATTAAGGCTTGAAGAGACTTTTGGATATCTAATCCATAGATAAGGCAGTATTAGTTATACTTGAACCATTTCTGATGGGTATTTAGGTGCTTGTAAGAAGTTGGGTAACGATGGGGGTTTCACCAGCTGCCTGCAGAATCTGTTCTAGTGTTTTTGTCTCTAGGCATCATGTTGAAGCATGGCTCCTAAGATGGACAAAGTACCCCATTAGAGGCTTTAATGAGTGCTAAGTAGAGTGGAAGGTTTATTTTACGTATCTTGCAGCACTTCTGTTTATACATCCCGGTATGTTTGCTTTTTTCACAAGAGTATGGCAGTGTTGACTCGGGTTCAGTTTGTGATCCACTCTAACTCCAGGTCCTTTTCTACAGGACTCCTGGCTAGCTGCTACTTTTCCTGTTTGTGCAGTGAATTGTTCCTTAAAAAGGACAAATACCTACCTTGATTTATCTCCTAATTATTTTAGACCATTTCTCAAACTTGCCCACACTACTCTGAATTCTGTTCTTGACCTCTGAAGTGCTTAGCCCCCCCTTCCCCCCAAGTGTGCAATTTAAAATTACATTTTTGTGTATTTATAACTGTAGATTTGTATGGTAGAATAATGTCTGTACCCAGAGAAACTGGTTTGATACAACCTTTCATAGTGATATTACCAATTCCTTTGAGCATGTGTCATCTTCAGCTGGTCTCCTACACATCCATTATATTTTGTCCAAAGTTTGCTGAGCTTACTTATGCAAGTTGCCTGTAAGGAGCATCAAATCTTCCCTTAAGTTAAACGATATCCACATTTCCCCATCCGTGAGCCTGTTAAACCTGTCACAGTAGAAAAGATTAGTTTGATGCAATCTGTTCCTAACAAGTCTGGGGCTGTTACTTATCAACCTATTCTCTTCTAAAAATGGTTCATTTGTTCCAATATATTTTTCCAGGAATTGAAATTAGACCGACTGTTCCATAACTGCCCAGCTCTTGCATGTGCTCTTTCTTTCTTTTTTTCCCCCATTTTATTTTTTTTTTTTTTCCCCAATTTAGGGATTTTTTTCTGTTTTTCCAGTGTTCGGGAACCTTCTCATTCCATAGCTTTAAAAGATAATCAGTAGTGGCTCTGAGATTGCTACTTCTGGCCAAATACTTCAGAGAGACTGTATTAGAGTCAGCTAACTAAAAACAAAGGCATCATTTTAAGTAAATGGCCCCTCCTGTTCCCCCTTCTCCTCAATCAAGTTCTTTTTCCTTTACTGTGTTTGGGGTTTCTTTTACTAACATAATTAAATATTGAGCACTTCTTCATCTGTTGGCTTACTTCTTTTATCAAGCTGTTCCCACTGTTCATTGCCAATTGCAAATAACTGGCTTCTATTTCTACCTTAATTTAACTACCAAGAATCTTGAATCTTCTTATGTCTTTGTGCCCAGACTCGTGATTCTTCCTTTACAGGATTTTCTGTCTTGTGGAATTCTGGAGACTAAGCCAAACTGCCTTTCAGTAACCTCTGTGTTGATTGAACAGGTCAGGTATAAGCGATTTTCCAGATCTAGATTTATTCCCATAGTTCTTCTCTGAAACCTTTCCAAACTTTAATCGTCTCAAACCTAAATTCCCTGAATAAATGTCAAGCATATGCTATATACACTAAATCTGAGCAAGGCTTCTAAATGACTTGACTCGCACCGCTTCTGGTTACTGTGGTTACCACGTAGCAAGAATGATTGATGTACGTGTGAGTGCAGTGGAAACTGATCCTATGGCCTGAGTGATGCCAAGACTCGAAGCTGCAGCAAGGTCGAGATGGGAGAGTGGACAATGGATGGCACTTCAGCTGAACAGCTGGATATGTCCACACCATCCTTGCTAGCCCAAGTCTCAGGTAGTGCTCTTCTTCCTCCTTTGCCCTATCCATCCATCCACTGTCTGCAAATTGTAGCATGCTTTTGCAGTCTGCACCAAAATCACCTTCGTTACGTTTCTCTCCCTTGCAGCCATAAGCTGCATCTCGGGTTTTCTTGACTGATATAAACCTCTTCTAGGAATCTACCTATAAACTTTGTCTCCCTCCTTGAAAACTCGCCTTTACTTGGAGAGGCAGAAAGGGGGGAATGCAAAAGATCTGCAAGATGAGAATGGGGAATTACAGGTTTTCTGTTGACGAACTTCCAGCTTGCTAAGTGCACAAGCCAGCTCCAAACCTGCTACAGCGAGAGGCAGCAAAATTAACCTTATGAGCGGACATTCAGAAAAGCTATCGGAGCATAGCTTAATTGCTGTGAGGGCTCAGAGGAGAACTCTAAGATGCAAGGTCAGTGGGTGAGGAGTTGAGGTCCCACTTAAAGGTTTCATCGCAGGCTTGTCAGCACAAAAGGACGAACGCCTTGCTTTTGGCAAAATGATTTTTAGCAGAAGAGACCAGAGCTTTAAAATGGAATTTTGGAAGTTTGTGATGAATTGAGAACAAGAGCCAAACTGCCTCACCCAGTGGATTTCTGTTCAGTAACTGACACTTTCTTTATGCGCAATGCACTTTTTTTTTATATATATATATTTATATACACACACATATATATATTTTTATGCGCCCATTTAGGGTATTCTTTGAATTGAACTCCTAGAAGGGCTTACCATTCATTTAGGGTGTCCAAAAGGTGATGGGGTACAATAAAAATGTGATTCCGTTTAGGGAAAAGGAGCATATGCTGTAGCCTGTTCGCCGCTGGAAGACACTAATGCAAAACCACAGAACAGTTTAACAAATTATATTGTTTCTCCATAATGGTAGTTACTCCATCAGCCCTTCACCTTTATTCTGCATTGGTGTCTAGTAACTCTGGGTTTTGCCTGGAGCCAGGTCATCAGCTGGTGTAAACTGGCCTAGCACTAATGGAGTATTTGAAGCTTTGTCAGGTGTCTACAAGTGAAGGGTCACTTTTTGGTGAAACTAAAGGAGGAATTGCTTCTTGGAGCTGAAGTCCTCTAGTTGTCTGCATGTATCTTCCAGAACACTCTTGCTGAAGCAGCCACCTGTGAGTTTCTTTTTGTCCCACTTAGGACACTTCTGCTCTAAATCAGGTACTTCCATTTTCTAGCTCAGTAATGCAGACCTCCACAGAACACAACAGAGGTTCAAATACAGCTGTTAGTTCTGGTCGCACCTGCAGTATACCGACCCTGTCTGACACGAGGCCCTCAGGACCACAGTTCAACTGGTGCTAAACATTCAGTATAAATTAGTCTTCTCATGCAGTGGATAAATGTGGTTTGAAAAGATTGTCCAAAGGATTTTTTTTTTTTTTTTTTTAAAGCAAACTGTCCTCTAAGCATTAGTCCTTCACCCGTTGTAAATGCTGTAACTGGAACAGTAGTGCTTCCCAGAGGAAACTTGTTTTAGGGGAAACAATGCCTTTTTAAGAGGCTCATGTTAAGTTATTCAGAAGCCTCTG
>VYZV01035400.1:38888-84660 GCA_013401275.1 Pandion haliaetus | reverse complement strand
GGCGGCGACGGGGTGCCCGGACCGCGGCTGGGGAAGGACGGTCGGGGTCTCTGTACGGCCGGGCTTTACAGCCCCGGGGCTGCCCGGTCGCTGGTGGAGGCAGCAAAGGGGCGGCAGTGGGGCCTACCGTGGGGAGCAGTGGGCCCGCAGGGCATCTTCCTTCTATGTGTCACGCAGAGCGTTTGTCGGCTCGATACTGAGAGAAACTTCAATTAAAAAAATAATAAGAAAATCCCCCAAGTACTGGAGGGGGTCCCTAAAAGGACGGGCTGAAGTTGTGGCCCGCTTTTGGGGTGCGTGTTCTGGGCTATGGCTGTGCTCCCGCCTCCAATTGCAATGTCTCCCAGTTTCCCTCCGGCCTGTGTGTTGTGCTGGCCGGTGCACTAATTTATACCTTCGGTTGTCTGGGGAATGGGCAATGGTTAGTGGTAATCTTTTAAACGGAAAAAAGGCTTTGTGCTGCACCTGCATGAGGAAGTGAATAAATCCTGGTTATTTACATAGCAGAAGTTGGTCTGCATCCCCACCCCCAAAACAAGCAGCCTGTAATGGGTAGCGCTCTGCTTTTCATCTCCTGCAAGGATTTTGGAAATCCGAGTCTTGGGGTCACAGCTGGATCTTTCTGCAGCCCCATGGCAAGAACAAAGTCTGGAGGAAAGGATGTGAATTTGAAAATCGGACAGCCCACTTCTCTTTTGGACAATATTGATGAAAACACAGATTCATCCCTTTGGGGGTGGGTCATCAAAGTTCATCTTAAAAGCAGCAAATGTGTACAAAAGGTAAATAGGTTATAATTTCCATATTTCTGAATGTTTCAGCCTGAAAACCAAGTCAGAAGCACATCACAGAAGTCAGGGCACATCCTAAACAGTGGATCTTATTCTATATGGAAAGAAGGCTCAAAACAATGGTTCATATGATGCTGAATCAAGTTTGTAGTCAGCTATGCCTTGTAAATTAAGTGGGAAAAGGTGTTTATAGTGCCAAAGAAAACTACTAAAGATACATTGTAATGATTTTAAAAATCATGGGTTTTTTTTTAAAATTTGTAGATGGCTGTATTTTCTTTTTCTTCATTGAACTCAAGCTATGACGTGCCTATTTTATCGCCTTCAGGTACCATAGCTGTATTTAGGCACTTTTTATTTTTTAGGTTTTGTACTATCTTGCTTTTTTTTATTTGCTTTAAAATATTCCCATCTAGGAGCTCCGAGCACATGGATAGTCCATTGATTGGTTCCACTTTGCACGAGGATAAGTGTCTAAATCCCCACCCACCTTCTGTGTCCTGAAACTGCTCTGATTGACTATGATGGAACAAAGTGCATTGCCAAAAGAAAACACTGTTCTCCTCAGCTTAGATGAGAAGCCTAGCCTGGCCAGCAGCCAGTGACTAGTCTGGGAGTCATGGTAAGTAAGAGGTATGAGAGAAAAATCCTTTTCCTGTGGCAGGGATCTTTACTTAGCTCCCAGAACACAACATAACTGAGACGTTAGTGCTTGGTTTCACCTTGCTCTCTAGATTTGGCTGTTGATTTATGGAGGGGAAGCTGACTGCTGTTTAGTGTATTACCCACAGAGCGAGTTGAAACAATGGGATAGCTGCAATTCAGGAATATCCGGACCAAATGAAGCACATCAGAGAAGATTCAACAATTCATGTTTTGTGTGTTGTTTTAAAAAGGTTTTCCTGATGCGAGAATGAACGTGCTGGTCGATGGATGGACTGCCTTGGCGTTTTGTGATAGGCTTCATTATTTCTAATAAGGGCATTTGTTATTTATGTAGTAATCCGACTGTAATTCCGTATAATGGCACTGTGTCAGGGGACATCATCTTTGCAGCTGCTTTCCTTTTTACTGTGGCACTGGAAACACCTTTGCCCTTTGGATTCCTGTCATCTCAATGGGCCATCATTCCATTTTACAGTTGAGTGACCTGGGTAATGCTGTGGTGCTCTGTAGTCTGCAAATAGTCCAATCAACCTGTTTTGGTTTTGTGCATTAAATATCGTGTGGGATTAGCTCCAGCTGCAGTTTTGCTGAGATAGCTTGACTTCCAGTTTAGCAGTGACAATGATTCATAAATCCTTACAGAGAAGCCTCTGACTCATGATTTCAGGATTACCAGCTGAGGCAGTTTGAGATGTTGCCATCTCCAGCTGTTTTTTACCACTGGTTTACCGTGATTACTCTACCCATGGCAGCGGAGTAGGCAGAAGTAACTGTGTGTCGGTGTCTCAGTTGCTCCAGCTGCATTCCTAGTTTGGCACCGAAGTCCAAGCCCATCTCAGTCTCTGGTATTATCTAATACACTGGGCAGTGAACCCACACAGCTGCTGTGTGGGCATCCGTTCCTACTTCCCCATGTCTGCTGTGGCACAGTAGCTTTCCACACAGAGGCAAGATGGACAATTGCAAATAGAGAATCTCATCCATCTAAGTCCTGAGGCTCTAGTTCATCCAAAGTCCTATGCTGGTGGTCCACAAATACACTATCAAAGGCCCCCTTGTTCTGCTGGCTCTCAACTACCACAGCCTTCCCATCTCCAAAAAATACATGTTTTGGAGGACCAGTGTAGTCCCCAAAGCAGGAGATGCAGCAGGAGAGCATGCAGCGAGTCCCACTTGTTCTGTGTTCTTACACAAGCAGGTCATAGCAATTAGGCTGTAGGGAACGACCTGGGAAAATATCTTGTACAGTCTGAGTTACTCAATAACCAGACCTGTTAATGGAGAAAGTACGGAAGAAGTAACACAACTGAACTCCACATTAGGAATCTAAGCTGAAATTGTTTCAGGTTGAGGAAAGCCAGAGAGTTTCATTTTCTAGAATTTCCTTTTTTAGCTTGTTTCAGCATGCTTTTCAGCCTCTTTTGTTAAAAGAGGTCTCAAACATTAGGCAAAATCACCAATTAATGATTCTTTCCCAAGCTTTTATAGTTTTTACTTTCTGCAAGATACATTGGAAGAAGCAGCGCAGGAATAAGTTACAGTCAAATTCAAAACTGGTAGCTGATGTAAACAGATGTTAGAGCAAGAAATGGGCAGGATAAGTAACTGAATGTCTTTCCTCTTCATTATCTGTTTTCAGGTCTGCAAGTGTTTGTGATCAGATGACACGAAACTAGTGCTTAGGAAGATGTACAGGACCCGAAACACCCATAATGCTTGCCGGTTCTCAAATCCCGCACATTGATACCATAGTTGTGATACATCTTTTATTTAGAGAAGGAAAGATAAACTGTTCTGTTGTTTAGGTGATTTAAACATAACTAAATAACAGGGCTGCAAATATTGGTCCTTCTTTATGTTTTTCTGCCATTGAGGAGGCTATTGCAGAGTGGGCTGCTGCAGGCTTCGTTGAAGCAGCTCCTGTGTCCATGTTCTAGAGGAGTAACAAAGCTCCAGTGAGGGTGAATGGGAAAAAAAAAAAGATATTTGACATATGGCAGAAACCCCCATATGTTTTCGGCTTAGCTGCATCATGCTGTCATGTCTATTTCCACATTCAAGAAGAGCTGTTTATGACATTTAGCAGTATCATGGGAATTAATCTATCTCTGATTTGCTGACTAGGGAAGTACAACAGAAAAAAACCCATGAACTCTCTTTTAAAGCATGTGCAGTCCTTACATAGCATTACACACTTGGTAACTCCCCCAAAATGGTAAAGAAAAAAAAAATTAATAAATCGAGCCAGACTATAAAATCAAGTGGTTCCAATAGCCTTTTCTCTCTATTTCCACTCCAGGAAGACATTACTTGTTCTTACAGTTTTAAGAATCATTTAGAGATGTAGCCAAGCACCAAAACAGGACAGAAACTGAAGCAGAGATGTCCATCATGACATGTTTTCACAGAAATGGTTGTGTGTGATGACTTCTCTGCCCTGTAATTTAGCCAGTTTTAGTCCCAGAATAATTTAAATGTTAATCTTGGTCAGCTCTGTGTGGAGATGAACTACAGCAAAATCTTGTGAGGTCTTTATCAAAACATTGGACAGTGTTATTTCTAAACTTTATAAGACCTATAGTTTATAAGTCTTATAAAGCAGGGCTCTTAAGTCTGCTCTTAAGTCTGCCTATTTCCTTCCTTAGAACTTCTGGTTCATTTCCTTACAGGTAACAGTTAACTACCAGTTTTCTAATTTTAAATATTCCCTCACTGAAAACACTATTTGGTGTGTTAGAAGCTATTCTGATCTTTGTGGGACATGTAATTGGAACACTTCTTCTAGCTGGAAAACTCTCCTCATTTTCATTGTCATCCATGCGAGAATGATTTGATTTGAAGGTCAGGTTTTCTGCAGACCCACTTGTGCTGGAAGGAGATTCTGCATGCCACTGCCAAATTAAGCCGGAATGCTTAGATGTTTACCAGCACAGGGAAGAATTTATTTTCCAAGATCTTTGTGAGATATTGAACTAGAAGAAAGCAGTCACTAGTGCGTCAGGCCAACAAATGTCTGTACTTCTTACCAAAGAAACATTGGATCTCTGCTTTCTCACTTAAAAACAGCTGGTGTGAAGAGGACTATATATTGAATGCAGATGAGGTAACAGATGCTTAAAATGCTTTAAAGTCTTGTTATCTGATTTAGGGGTGTAATCCAACATAGTGCTGGTCACCTGATAAGTGCTGAGTTGTTTTCTTTAAGTTTGCAGGATCAAATTTAGCAGGCATTGCTGTTCAGTTTCCTTATAAAAATAATGTGGGGGTGAGGGGAAAAGTTGGAAGTGAGAACAGGAAGTACAGTCAGCTAGAGAGTGGGTTAGCCAACAGCAAGAGACACAAGATATGATCAGAGGATTGCACCTTAACATTTCTGGGGAAAGAAGTGTGCTTGAGCAGTTTGTTGTTATGGTTCTGTAATTTAAGAATAAAGTTCCACAAGCTTGATTTTTTTATTGATTTTTCTCTGGATGTTGCTGCCAGTTATGAACAAATGGTCACAGGAATTCAGAGGTAGTTACAAAACAATAAAGTGGAAGACATTGCAACATCCTCCATTCCACAGTCCATTTTCTGTTTCATTTACATTGGGCCAGACGCAGCTCACATCTCCGTCCCCTCCTCTCCCTCCGCTCCCCCTCTCCAAGTTAGCAAGAGGTGGTTGAGGTCCGTTTCTTGCAAAGGCTGCAATGCCACCAAGGGGAGTTCGACTCGGAGAGGAGATTGAGTACTTTCCTTTCCGTTAGCATGGGAGAGAGTGGTGGGGTGCACAGCACTTTGTGGAGCCGGGTCCCAAGAAAATGAGCCCCCCTGCAATCACATGTAATCAGCATTTTGGTGTGCAGCGGCTTTCTGGAATTCTTTTGTGAACATTTTCTTCCCCTGCTGACCCCTTTCCCTGGCTTGCTGGAGCCTTTGTGTGGTGGATTTATTAATTTATTTTTTGCTTAGCTTCCCTTTCTGTTACAGAAGAGTTCAGCACAATTTAATGTTTCTTTGCAGGATGGGCCACTTTCACAGGCTGTGTGTTGGGAAGGCGAGCTGGACGGTGCGGCTTATTTTCCTTCAGTTCCTATTGTGCTTGGATCAGTCAACCTTAGGGATGAGGAAGTGCACAGTACAGCTTAGCTTTTGTAACTCATAATTTCGTTTGGAAATGTTATCAAAACAAACAGATGCCAGCAGGATGAGCGTTAAAACCTGTGCAGAATCTGCTCTGTCAGAAATGAGTTCAGAGTCAGTTTTGCCTGCCTAAACATTTCACCCAGCAGCTCATTAAAATGGATATATTCAAAGGAGACTTTTCCCCCTTGATTAGATCATTCCTGTGATAAGAGCATTAACGAGCATATTTTCCCATAAATAAAATGAACAAGCCTTGAGGGCAGGGAAGGTTATTTAGCCTGCAATAAGTTTTATCCCACTCTATTCCTTTAGAGAGTTGTGAGTAGGGGAACCAGTTCACCCCTTTGCTGTAGCTGAGAACAAGCCCGAGAACAGCCTCTGACCAGCAAAATTGGCAAAGCGGGATTTCTTCCAGCTGTATGTTTGTGCTGCATGCTGCTTTATTTTGGGTATAATCCCCGTGGATTCAGGATTTAGCAAAATCACTGGCCAGAGATCACCCAGAGCTGTGCTAACAGCCAGGGCAGCCCTCAGGGTGCTGCAGGAGAGACAGGGGAGGCCCAGCCCCAGTAGCAGTCACTTTTGCCAGACTGTTTATTTGAGCTGCATGCAGCCTTGTGCTTTTTGCCCATGAGGTATCTGTGTTTGAACCAATATTTACTCATGGCTCTGTGTACTGAGACAGTCAGCAATCCCAAGTGAGAGCAGAGCTGGAACCAGCCATCAGGCCAGTTTAGCAGCTCAGGTTGTTTACTTTTTTTTTTTTTAAATCCTCTTGAATTTCAGGCTGGTGAAAGGTGGCAGCTTGACAGGTCTGGTGAGCCTTTACCTGTGCAGCAGGTAGAGCGATGGCAACGCAAGCATCCCCTGCAGAATTTCCCCCTCTGACCTGCCCACCTGCTGTGCCCCTTCAGCCAGGGAAGCCCCTCTGAGCAGCAGATGAGGAGCAGACCCCTGACCGATGCAGGCCTTGGTGTCTCCCCATCTCTTGCTCTGTAAGCAACAAACTGAAATCCAAAGACATCCGGTGCTATAGTGATGTTTATAATGGATTGACAGAAAACTGCTATCAAATAAATCACCAGGTTGTCAACCCACTTAGGAGTGGAGGCTTTAAAATGAAGGCAGCTCTTTCTCATTGCTAGAATTTTCCAGTTTTCCCAAATGTTTTTATCTATGAAGCTGTTCTAGGTACAAATTAACTTACCCTGCCTCCTGTTTGTTATTAACTCTAGAAGAAGGTGAGATTTGAAGGGTTCATTTCTTACCCCACTGGAAAGGGGTGACTCAGTGCAAAGCACTGCAATGTTTTCCAGCAGCGCTCCCGAGAGCATTGCGATGCCTGCCCCTATGTTTCCAAAGTAACCAGGCTTTAGGGGAGCTATTTATTCCTGCATGTCCTGCTGCATGTAAACCCAGTAATCTCACACAGATACCCTAACTTGACACACAGGCTTCCTGCTGCAGAGGTAGGGTAGCCTAATCTTTAGGGAGTGCAAAAGCGCACTTCCTTGCAGAGCTGAGCATGTGCTCGTAACTATTAATAAGACCAACAGATTTCCTAAGGTGCTAGAAAATAAAGAGGTGGCATAAGGAAGGCAAGAAACCTTGAAATTACTGTTCTGGATTGGACCGATGATCTAGTTAGTTTGATTTCCCTGCTTACAGTAACTTTTACCAAGTACTTCAGATGACAATCTGAAAACCTACTGCTTCAGAGGTATATGCAAAGAAAGAGAGCAGCTGTGATTACAGAAAATAAACTGTCTGGACAGGAGTTAAGAATTAGTTCTGAATTTGGTTTTGGGGTATTTTACCTACTGAAGCTATTACTTCTGTTTCTCTGGACATCCAATCCCCATCTAAATGTTTGTCCTTTCTTGGGTCATGAAGTTTCCATTTTGGATTGTCTAGTGGGTATGTCCTTTCATGTTGCAATGCAGATTGTAATGGTGCTCTGCCTGCCTAGTGCTTTCCTGGACTTTTGTACTACAGCACATTAATTTCTTAGCTCACAGTTCCTTATTCCCCAGGATGTTTCCATATTTGTTTGGCTTCACAGTAGGACATATCCTTAATCTCTGACTGCCAGCCATCGGGCAGCAGTGGAAGCCAAAGATCGTGTACTATTCAATTGGGCAGTCTCAGCCCATCTTCAAACTCATTGAGCTCATTAGGGAGGAAAATGTAATCAGCTATCCTTCAAGGAACAGGATGTGACAGGAAGTAATGAGAGTCAGCAGGTCAGTCCTTAACAGCTGTCAGAACAATGGGCACAGTACGGCAGCTCTGTAGTTCTGCTAAATCAAGTCAGGGGCTTAATGGGCTAGAGTATGCACATTAAAACTGATCCCTGTAGAGATCAGTGTGTGGTGGCAGCGGCGGCAGCAGATTCTACACCATCCCTGTGACCACTTGTATTCATTAGGGAAAATAGGATCCGTGTTTTACATGTTTAAGCCTCTAATGCTACCTCCCAGTCCTTACAACCCTCATGCTCCCTTTGGAGGCTGTAACTTACTGCACTTGTGTCGCTGTCGATTGGGAAACTGAGGCAGGGAGAAAGGACTGGCCTCAGGCTGTACAGAGGCAGAGCTGAGTCTGAGGCTGAAGAGGTCTCGCACCTCTGCTCCCTTCCATCTGCCTCCTCTGACCTCGAATCCTATGGAAAATGGAGGCAGGTTTAGGTCACTTTTAAAAGTCTCCTCAATGTACCTTTGAAATAAATGTTCTTTTGAACCTAAATTATCTGTCCTTATCCTGTCTCAACTCTCATTGATAATCCTCTTTGTTGCCTTTAAAAATATTTATGGGAGATTATTCTTTGGCAGTAATAGTCATGTTTAATTCTCTTTTTTATTATATTGGGCTTTTCTTTCAATGGTTTCCTGATGTCTTGCCATTTGGTATTGTTAGGTTTATGTAATGCGGTTTTAAGATTTTAAATGGCTTCAGAAATACGCTTGCTTGTGGTAACTGGATACTCTTCCCCATAAACTGTTATGGAGGTGGCTGCCAGATATCAATTTATACAAAACTGTATTTTTTTTGTGTTATCGTTCTCATGGTTGATTGACATGACCACTACCCTGGGCCTCTGCACAGCTCTGACCACCATTGCTGCAGGCTGTGTGTTTGTCAAGCAACGCTAACACAATGGCACTGAAACTCTGGTTATCTGCATCACTATTTTTTGCATCACTACTCTCAGTGTCCCTGGGACTTTTAAAACTCTTTGAATTTTAACAACAAACCTTTCCTGAGCCTCGCATGCAAAGCAATGCAAATAAAGTTTAATAATATATAAGGCTTGATTAAGCCTTTATCGTTCCAGTTCAGACTGTAATACCGTGGGCTGGGACTGAGGTGTTCAGACTGCATTAGGACTGGTGTCTCCAGGTTGCTGTGGGGTGTGGAGGACCCATTGGGTTCATGCTGGCAGCTAACAGCAGTTCTGCATCCAGCCTTGAACATAGGCAATCAGAGAGGACCGTGTCGTCTTCCTGTCGGTGCTGAGCTTTGTATCACAGAGGATATTAGTTGCCATTGCAGAAGGCCAGAATTTCTGCTCCTGCCCCAGAAGAAGGATCAACTTTTCAGGAATCATTCCTGACAGATGTGTCTAACCTGTTCAGAAAACCCTTCAGTGATAGGGAGGCCAACATCTCTCTAGACAATCTCTTCCAATACTTTTCTGTCTTTGCTACTCCAAAGTATTTGGGCTTTTCCCCCTTAAATTCATGACTGCTATTCATCTTTCTGTTACCATGGGCAAGATGACAGTTTCTCTTCAGTCTCTCCTCATTGTATTCATACAGGACACATTCAAACTCTTTTTCTTTGGCCAAAATACTTCTTGCAGCAGTTCCGATGAGACCTTTTTTCCATGACCTCCAGGTATAACAGCTGTGACACATTTGTGTGGAGGAAACTGTAAGATTAGGAAAAACAAGCTGTTCTTAATTTTCCTTGAAAATAAGCTATTGTTGTAGCTCTCCCAAGATCCGTGCTCATTATAGCACTTTGAAAAGTTACCAATGTCAAGGCATATGTATCCAAGGGAAGTCAGCTCATCTATCTTCTTTGATTGACTTTTCATTTGGGAAGATTTCAAGAGCTCTTGACACAGCTTTATGGTGACATTGAGCACTGGGACTTCCCATGCTGCAAGGATTAGATTTCCAGTTTCAGACACCTACATGTGGGATGTCTTTACTGATGGAGGCATAGGGTTAGGAGAGACCACCTGAGTCAAATCCAGACCTGCTGTCCACATGTGGTCCTAGGATCCCATTCATAAAGGTACAGTGCTCCAGCCTCACAGCCTCCAGTGTGTCCCCCTGCAAGGCCATTCCACAAGATGAGTGCTCTAAGAGTTATGAAGCTCCTTCTTAATCCCAGTTATATTTATTTGTAGCCAATTTTTTTTCCAGTTGGTTTCATGCCAACATTGTCCTTATGCTTAAATAGATGTCTCAGCTGTCTCTCGGGTGCTTTTATGTGTAGCAATCCTACCCTTTCTGGCCTTTGTTAGGCTAAGCAAACTGAGATCGTCTTCTGTAAAAGCTTCCTTTCTCCTTGTTATGCTTCTTGTCAAGTATCTCAGCCATCCAAAATCTTTCCCACACAAGCTATATATGTAAAGCCTCTCTCCACTACCACCTAAGTGCCATCACCTCTTAGGTAAAACCCAACTATTTATAAATGCATTTGCTGGATGTTGGAAAAGGAGCTAAAAAAACACAAATCCAAGCCCAACAAGGAGTGAAAAGCTTGGCTTATCTACCTGGGGGGGGTTATAACTCTACGAGGATGTTAGGGCTTAGGCTCTTGTGCTTCACGAAAGGGCTGTTGGAGCCTCAGCACTGGATCCTGTCATTCATTTGTGTCTCTGCTTTGATGTTTTGTTGAAAGCCTTCTTCAGTGGTCTGGCAAAGGGATACAAACCGGCGTTGGTCTGAACCACTGGCTCGGTAGTATCTAGGTGGAAGGAGTTTGGCAAAACCTTACTCTGCACCACAAAAATGTTGCTTAGAGATCTCCCACCAGGCGTCTGGGCCTGAGTCTGTTTAGCTCCTATGTGCTGATCTTTAATAAGGAATTAGAAAATAGGTTTTTTTGTGAAAATTAGTCGCTTTTCATCTTTCTTCACACTCAGAGCTAGAGGTCCTCTTGACATTGTTCCTGTGAGACTGGTGGTATGCCCCTTCAGCCCTGCATGCTCCCACCAAGCAGCAAGTTTCTGAGGATGGTGGGTTTAGTAGGCACCACTTGAGGAAGAGGTGCCAAAAGGGGCTCAGAAACTATGCTGTGAGTTGATGTGCAAGAGCAGCAAAGCTGCCAGCCACAAACTTGCAACCCTGCTGTTCTGCAGGTCCCAGAGATGGACATTTGAAAGCTCTTTTAGTTGCAAAATCCTGGAGCTCATATTTTGGGCAGATCTGTGCTATAAAAACTGGATGAGCTCTTCATACCCATATGTAGGTTTGACACCTGGGCAGGGGACATCTGAGGGCTCAGACCCTGTCCTCCTTCCTCCTGAGGGGGCTGCAGGTGATGCTGAGCGCTGAGGAACTCCTTGCCTGTGACTGAAGTATGGTTCTCCATCTGAAAGGAGTGGAGATGGGAAGGGAATTGAGGACAAAGAGAAAAAAGGATCGTGGCGAAGCTTTGCTTGACTTGGGGATCACCCTGCTGCTCTTCAGGGCTCAGTCTCAACTCCCCAGTCTCATGCCCCCAGCCCCAGCAGTGTTCAGCCTCCTTTGGGCTGTGCTGTTGGGGAGACAGTGCTGAGGTTGCCCACATCCCCTTGCTCTCCTCTAAAGCCTCTCAGCACAAACATGATACCAGCATCCATCCTCAGCACGAGCATGTGCTCTCCTCACAGGGAGCAATCCCGCTGCTGGCTGGTGTTTGCATGGAGGATGGGGAAGGTGGTCACCCATGTCTGTAGGGTAGTTGGAGACCCTGTGTGAGTGGAGGGGCTGGTTCCAAGGAGAAGCTGGGCTGATGGCACGAGGCTGAAGCAAGCACTGCTGTGAAGTGACGTGGCCTCCTTCCTCCCCCAGCCTCCCATCTGCATGCAGAAACGATGGTGCCACAACCAGCAGCATCAAGTGGTGCTTCCCCCTAAACCCACGCGCTCTTTTTCTCTGTGCCAGAGCTGCCCTGTCCCCTCTCTAAACCAGCCCACGTACCTGGGCACAGTTGAGGCTGCGCCAGGGCTGAGTAAGGGTGACTCAGAGCTGGGTTCAGCCATCCCCTGCCCGCGCAGGGAGAGGAGCTGGAGCGGGTCCCACCTCGTGGCATTAGCATCTCTCCCCCATTCCTCCTCCCCGTCACCCTGCACCTCGACTCCTCACCACTGGTGGGTGGAGCAAGACTAAACTGGTCTCTGCATGCATATTGCCTTTGTCTGGTGTGGGTGAACATAAACTGCTGGAGGGAAGCATTTTAACGATGAAAACCATGCGGGGCTCAATTGTTCCCTGCATCCGTGGAAAATTACTCCTTCTCACTCTCCCCTTTGCTTGAGCAGTTCCAAAACATGCTTGTACGGGAGGGCGAGGAGGAGGGAGGTGTATGTGCCTGTGGGGTCAGAGCTGCTGCTTTTTTTTTTTCCTGCGTCTAAATGATTTATTCTGAAAGACTCTCGCCTTTGTGTCATTGGGAAAAACACACAGCAATCAGAAAGTGTTTTGGGGCCAGCCATTTAAATGTCACTGGGAAAAGAATAGAAAGAAATGAATCCCTGACATCCCAGTGATGCAGCCCCATCCCCCATCCCTCCCTCCCCTTCCCATCTGGCAGAAGCAAAAACAGATGGGAGAGGTGGCTGTGGTGGGGCTGCAGCGGAAGGTGCTGGTCCCATTGCCCTTATGCGCTACGGTCCATTGCTGCCCTTCCTGAGCACCCACTGTAGCATGGGGCACTTCCATGGGCAGAGCATCAGGCAGGGGAACGGGCATGGACATGGGGGCACACACTCGGGCACGGGGCGACGTGCTGGCCTTGGGCACCACTCTGGTGCTTGGGCTGCCAGTCGCTGGCCCACGAACCCACCCCAGGAGCTCTGTCCGTCTGTCCCCTCTGCGGCTCTCATCCTTCAGGGCTGACTGGGCTCTCTTCTGCCTCTTCCCCATGGATTTGCTTTACTATGGTGCTCCGTTTTTCTTTTTTTCACCTTTTTCAGACTCTGCCCTTTTTTACCCAAATTTCTGGCTCATTTGCTCGCCCATATCCTTGATTCTTTTCCTTCTCCCTTTTATATTTTCCCCCTCTCTCCACTCCCAGTGCTACCCAGGTTTGCTCTCTATTTCCTCTGCTCTTGCTCTCATTGTGTTTTCTTTGTGGTCCTGACGACAATGTTCTCAGGAGTAAGAAAATGAAAATCACAGTGATATGCGGCTGTGAGGCTTTCATTAGCGATTGGGGCTGACTGGGCTGACTTTTTTAGTTCCCTGTGCAAACCATGCCTTCCCTCACCACTCTGCATTACCCCTGCACTCCCTTCCCCACCCGATCCCTGGTGCTGTGAGACATGTGCCAGCCCCGCCAGGCACCTTCAGTTATCTGCGCTGTGAGGATGGAGGTGGGAAGGTTCAGGGCAGAAACCTTCCCAGGAGCTGGCTCTGTGCTGGGCCTGGATTTGTCCCCAAAAACCAGAGAAAATGGGAGCAGATGTTGAAGGTCAGCTCAGCAATAGCTGCTGTAGCCAGTCACAAGTGGTGAGCACCCAAAGGAGGAAGGCAGTGGCATGGATGATGTATTGTGAAAGGGATTAAGCTAAATAAATGGAAATTATAGGCTGGGTGTTGAGGATGATTTCTGGTTGTGGGATGTGGCAAGCAGTGGATAGTATCTTGAGAGGAGGAACAGCAAAAACTGTTGTTTGGACACTGGAAGCTGAATGGAACAAAGCTCTGAAAGATATGGTTGTGTGGTTGGGGTTGGTGGATTTAGGGTTAAACCTTGCAACAAAAATGCAAAGTACTCTAGGAAACTCATCTGGGATCTTCTACAACCCATCTTAGTAAATTTATTTACCTTTCTGTGGTGTGGGGAGCAAGGCAAATTTTATTCCCTCTATTTACTGAAAGGGAAGCTGCAACACTGCGAGGCAGTGGGATTGTCCCAGGTCAGAGCCCACAGCAGGTCCAGACTTGGTGTTCGGCCTCAGTCAGCCTCTGCCTCTGCCCTACACCCTCCTGCATTATTTTCTCCAGTCTGTGCACTTCAGCCCCATCCTGTTGCACAAATGCAACGGCCTGCCCTGACAGGCTGATCTCCTCTCACCCATGGTGTAAGCTGGTGCTTACCTTCTAACATTCCCCTTGCATCAGTGTTCCTGGCTCCTGCAACGCTTTTTGCACCCAGGAGTCCTGGGTTGGGCTTTTTTGTATAAAATTTTGCCTTTTTTATTTGTTTTCTTCTGCTTTGAAATCCCTCTTATCCACCTGGTGTCTTTCTGAAACATGGCAAGAGCCTTCTTTCCAAGGCAGGAGGCAGGCTGCTTTTCATCCCAGGTACTTAGCTGTGGCACTGCAGCCTGGGGCTGCTCGGGGGATGCTTCAGGGATGTGACATGAGCCACCTGATAATTGCCATTGCGGTTCCTTTCACTCTCTAGTACTCAAATTCAGGTTTGTTGCAAAATCTGATGCCTACAGTGACTGAGGGAAGGAAGGGAGCTGGAGGTATCTCCTTCTACAAGCAGGGAGCCTCTCCTGTCATTCCCCTCTATTTGTTCACTTTTTTTTTTCCCCAAAAACCTTGAGCTTTCAGCTTTCTCTACCCTGCCCAGGCCTGGACAGGACAGCAGGGAGCGATATTTAAAACATTTGTGAAACTGCAGCTGAACTTGAGTAGCTCTGCAGTGACCTCCTCTCCCTTCTTGGTTTTGAATTCTTCACATCCCTCTTTTCCACATAAGTGGAGAGCTGCTCTATTTAGGGACTGGTGAACACCCCATCAAAGGCGTCTCCAGCAACAGGTTTCTGTGGCTCTTAGGTATTGCTTAGGGTCCCAGTTCACTGGCTTGCTCATGGTTGCTAAAAAGGCACTGGAAAGGTGGGGAGGCAAGGCTGGAGCCAAGCTCATCTTAGGTGTGGCTCCCAAGCCAGACTCTTTTGCAAGCAATTGCTCACTGCAGCCTCCCCACTGCCTTCGCCACAAACCTGGCAGCCTCTCCCTTCTTGGTATTGGAAATTATTTCACTCAGAAATCAAGAATCATGAAACTGAGGTCATGGGACCAGTTAGTTACGTGAAGGGAACCAATCCCACAGCATTTTTTCCATATGAATAATACCAAGATTCCCTTTTTGGGCATACGTCGCATCCCACCATGGGCATGGTTACACTGAGAGGCATGCACAGGGCAAGAAAGTTGGAGCCCCAGGGAAACTGGAAAAATGTTCCCCAGCAGCGGGTGGGGTGCAAGGGGTTGGTACTGGTGTAAATCCAAAGTAATTCTATCAGTTTCGCTGGAGTTAGACCAGAAGTTATGTCCATGTCACTGACATGGCAGCCTTGACGGTTTGACATCTAGAGTTAGAAGCCTGAAGGACATGTGTAATTTAAGCCAATGGGGAATTTCATGGCTGCATAAGACCAGTGACCTTCATGCCAGGAGGCAGAAACTGGGGCAGTAGCAAAAAGAGCAGCTGGAGCAGAGCATGGGTTAGATCCTCCTGTCCTGCGCTGCCCAGGAGTCTATTCACTGTTTTCTTGCTACACCTCTGCCTTCACCTCACTTAGTTTGTAAATCACCCTCCCTTTGCACAGCCGTTGTATCCTGAACTGGCAAAACTTACGCGACTTTACTGCTCATGCCATTTTCTGGCCTGTTTATGTCCCGTAAATTAAGTCAATGATGAGCTTGGCATGGGATCTGGAAGTTTTTCACAGCAGGATAATTTTCTCCCCTTTAATTAAACATTACAGGTTCCTCATGAATCATACTTCATGCTGTTAAACTTTTATGAAAAGCCTTAACATAGTAATTTATGGGAAATCTGTTTTGATGTGCAGATCTGGGCCTCGCTTCTAACCTTGGACACAATTGCAAAGCTCCTGTAAATCATCTGACTTTGCTGGATTTGCATCTATCCTGCAACTGCAAGTCAGCGAGCGCAGCCAGGCTGAGCAGGCGTGCAGCACCACAGCCAGCCAACCAACTTGCTGAACTTGGGCTCTCGAGTCTAACAGCATGGACCCATCCTCCAGGCAGGTTTTTAAACCCTTTTCCAAAGTAGGTCTTCACTTGGCTCCTAGCACATCCCATGGCAATGAGATCCACAACTCCCTTCCTTACATGTCTGTGCAGAAGACCTTTGCTGGTTTTCAACCTGTCGCTTGCTAATTGCATCTGGGACCCCAGTTTTTGTGCTTTGTGAATTGGAGAGTAAGTCCTCCCTCTCTGGAGCTCCCTGAGGTTTTTGTTTCTCTTCCAAGCTGACATTTTCCTCTCTTCAGTTTTTCCTTGTGTAGAAACTCTGCTGTATGCACTGTTTGCTCCCAGCCCTTTTTCTTGCTTATCTGTGTCTTTTCAGAGGTGACCAGAGCTGCTGGCAGCTGTTGAGACATGGGTGCCCAGGGGATTCCTGCAAACACAGGATGGGCTTTTCTAGCATCATCTCTGCACCACTCGCAGTGATTCCCTAGGATGCCTTTTTACTGTTGTAAGCTCTGAGCTGACATTTGCACAGTTACATCCACAGTGACTTGAAGATCTCTGAGCAGCATTAGCTCATTTACAGCCTGTTGTTGCAGATGGGTTATTGCTATCTGGCACCCCACCCCTCTTTCTAATAACTGTAGAAAGCACCGACCAGCAACAGGTAAACTGGAAGGAGGGATAGATATCCCCAGGATGGATGTTTTTCCTGTTTGAATGAAAGAGGGAGATGCAGGTCCGCACGTCTGTGCATGGGCAGGCAGGCAGAACTCCACCGTGCAGCACCCACGTTGGCAGCTAGGCTGTCCCTGCCCACCATCTCGCCTGCCTGCACCCCAGCCAGGGCACCCTGCTTGTCCCTGCCAAGGGACATGAAGGGCAGTGGGGGTGGGGTCAGAGGACAGAAATCAGTAGGAAGGCTTCTCTGGTTCTTCTGGGCACAGCAGAAGTTGTCTCAAATGATGGTTTAAGCAACACCATATTTCAGCTGCTGTCCTGGTGCCTTGTCCCACACACCAGCATGATGCTTTGGTCCAGGGACAAGTCAAGTCATGTATCACTGGGGTAGGATGGTTTAAGACAGCTCACTGCTCTCATCGGGCACAAGGTGCAACAGGCCATGCTCTCACTCGGAGGGGTGTCTGAAAGTTGTTTTTTAAAAAAAAAAAACAAAAAACAACCAAAACTGTTTGCAGTGTTAGCTTATGTAAAACATATGCTTGGCAGAGACAACCACATGTCCACTCCTGACATGGGTGTCAGATCATTTCCACCCATTTTCCACAGCAAGTTTTTTTGCCCGTTATTCCCACTGTTCTGCCTACTTAGTCCTATTTATAGAGCTCCTTTCAATGGAGTCTCTAGGCTTTTAACCTTTATTCTTGGAAAATTATTCACTTCTTGGACCTGCCGTGGAGCAATTACTCACCAACGCTCCTCCCCAGCCTGACTTTAAAAGAAATTCCCACGAGGCAGCCCCAAGCTTCAAACCTCCCTGTAGCCAAACCCTGTCTCTGCCTTGTGCTGCAACCTGTCTCAGCTTGTCCCATGGTTCTCAGCCTGGCTCTGTTGTTCATTCACCTGCAGAAATGGTTTGCTGCCTTTGATGCTTCTCCGATGAGATCATTTGCCTCCAAGTACAGGAGCAAAACACTCCAAACAGGATTCTGGTGCGGGCTGATTGGTTTCTCCAGACTTCTTCCTCATTCTCTTGCTCATCACCTGCTGGGCCACCACACCTTCTATCTCTGGTCCTGGTCACTGTAGGACAGAAGAGCCCAGTGGTGACCATAGGGCAATTTGGGGGTGTTTGGTCCCCCAGCTAGGGATAGCTTCTGTGGACATGAAAGGGAGGGAGTTGCCTCTTCCCCCCCACCCCCAGCATTTCTGTAGCACCCTCCTTGCATTATGTAGGGTTGGAAATAATCAGCGGGTTGTCAGAGGTGGGTATCACTACCAGGCTTTCAGGTGGTGTATGGGATCCATCCAATCCTGCAAGAGGCTGATGGGGATGGAGGGGGGTTCTCCCACTCCACATCTCTGGAGGGGCAGAGGTGGTTGAAGGGGAGGTGTCTTATGCTCTTCTTGCTTTTGCTGTTAAAATCCTTGGATATCTAGAATATTAAATCAGCTGCATCACTGCAGAGACCTGGGACTGGCTTGGAGACTGTGCTCTGCTGTGCTGATGAGACCTGGCTCCTTCCTGAGATGCAGAGGCTTGAGCCTGGCAAACATGGTGTTTGGAGATGGGGAGTTGCTGGTGCCTGAGGCTCCTGCAGCATTTCCTACAAAAAGAAAACCTTCGTGGTTTTGAATGGCTAATTTGGGGCCTAACTTGGGGCTTGAGGAGGAAATTCTTTCAGGCTGCTGTTTGTATTACACTGGAACAAAAAAAAAAAAAAACAGCAAAAGGACTCAGCTGGCTTTGCTTTCATACCTCCCAGCATGAAGCAGGGCACATGTGGGGCGAGGAGGAGGGAGGGGAACTAATGAAACTATGGGTAGTTGTGCTTAAACATTTGTCCTGGAGCTGTGTTGCAAGTGTGCATCCCTTTAAGGGGCTGCACTCATGCCCCTGAGACACCACTCGAGGGCAGCCATGCTTCAAAGTCAAATGCCTGCCCCAGAGCTGGGAAAAGACAAGGCAATTCCTGCCCAGTGCCCTGCCAAAACTCCCCTTCCAACTGTTGTGCCTGGGTTTTCTTCCCAAGATGGAGCCTACACCTAGATGCAGGTCCCTGGTCCTTTAGTTGGGATGTATGACCAAAGTCACAAAATCTTCAGTGGTCACTTGAGGAGTCCCTAGACAAGAGATGCAAGGGTGCAGCTGGGGGACAGAGCCTGGCTGGCAGGGATGCTGAGCACCTTAGTGCTGGGACAAGGGTACGGAGCAGCTCATCTCCTGCTCTTCTGCCCATTCATGCACCAGTGCTGCCATTTTTTAATAATTCCATCATCACTTTAAATAGCTGTTACTACCAGAGCCTGCAGGCTCCTGCCTCAAGTCCTCACTGGCTGCGCATGCAAGCAAACACCGGCACGCTGCCATTTCCCCTGCGTGTCTCTGCATCTACCTGCCCCATCCTGGGGCGCATTTCATTACTTTGTGCCTTTTTGCCAAGAAATACCAGACTGGTGTCGTAGACGATCATGGGAACTAATTCAGTCTGTGCCAAACACTGCTGCTGTGATCCAAGGTGTGATCATGGATGGAGGGCTACATCCTGCCCCAAGATACAGCACAGGCTGCTGAAACCAGAGTGAGAATGAGGTTGTTTGGTTTATTCCTGAGGGAAAAGAGAAGGGTCAGTAGTCGGAACAAGCTTCGATACTCACATTGCCATGTGGTATTGGTGAGAAAACAGCATAAAAACCAGGGCAGTGCTCCAGACTGAATGATTGTTCAACTCGGGAGCGATCCTGGTGGAGGTACTTGTCCAAGTCCCTTTAAAGACCTTCCCCCAGCCAGGTGGGCAGAGCCTGCTTTCATTCAAGGAGCCTGCTTTCATTCAAGGTTGATTCTTGAATCTTCTGCTCTGTCATTCATTAAAAAATTCCACCTAAGCTTGTATTAATCATGGCAAGTTGGTGATTGCAGCCTGGCTTTTCCAGGACATCTACTGTCTTCTGGTGATGGCAGGGAGCTGTGAACGAGCATCAGTCCTAAGAAAGGGCCTTTTTGATGCCAAAGAGCCACAGCTCCATAATTTCCTCATAAATCAAGCATAACCCCACGGATTCAGAGAAGCTGCCTTGGATTTACACCAGCAACACTCTTCCTGGCCTGCAACCCAGCATCTCAAGTGAAGTGTTTGCAATTCAGTGAAACCCTTGCAGGTATTAACAATGACCCTCAAGCACAAAACACAGCAGCATCTCTCCTCTTAGTGCCGCACGGATGGGCCCTGTGCAAGCTCCCGGCCACGGGTGCTGAAAGCAGAGTGATGCTCCTGGAAGGCTTTTGTGTTTGTGCTATGAGGTGGAGGGGAAATGTAATTGCTTAGCTGCTGACCGTTGGCTCCAGCCAAATGCACACTGGTTCCGGTGTTGCAGAGCAGGGTGCTGGCTTCCTGGGCTCTGGGTGCTTGGAGGAGGGGGTGGGCAGCAGAAGCTGGGTTTATGGTAAGGGGGGATGCTCCATTCTCTATCTGTCTCTTCATCTGCCTGTCCTTTGCTTCAGCCAGCCACAGGCACGGGTTTCTTGTAGTTTGGTCGCGGCTGTGGGGAGTCTCAAGCCTTATTTTAAATACAAATCTTGTTGCGTGCTGTTTGAGCAGGACATAGTTTAGGAACAAATAACCAGCAGGGCCATTTTGGGAAAGGACTAAAAACCATTAAAGATCATGGTCTTCTAATTTAGCCCAGGAGGATGGAAGCCAAGAGCCCTACAGTTCCTACAGACCATCAAGCAGGTCAGATGCAAACAATTGTTTATTTGCCTTGTTGCAGCGGAATTGCCTGTATTGGACAAAGCCTGGTCTGCAGGATGACGCTAAGGATGGTGGGCAAAAAGGAGAGAAAATGGAATAATTAAGAATGTGGCTTTGGGAAAGGGAGTTTGCTGCTATTTTGAGGCCTTAATGGTTTGGTTCTTGCTTGTTACTATTATGTAATATATTTAATTTTGCATTACTTTATGCAAGTAGGGAGAGGGAAAGCTGGAGCAGAAGGGAACTTCATTCAAAAACCTTGGCCCCAGATCCCAGCATTTTCTGCACTGCTTACAATTAACAAAGTAGTTTAGAGTCCAGCTAAAATTTTGGAGAAGAAAAGTCATCATCAAAGTTTCCAAACCTCGGAGACGTGACAAAACACATCTGTGAGGACCCCAGCAAGTGCCTTACAGGGGCAAGCAACACCAGAGCAGATAGTCCTGGTCTTGTCAAGGGGGGGGGATTTTTGTTAAGAAAGCAGAACCCAAACCTCTCCAGCTTTCCTTTACTGTCACAAAGAAACCAAGAAATACGTGGTGTGAGGCAGGGAGGAGAGAACAGGCAGGCCTGGTGTGTATGAAACTTTTGCCCTTGGTTTCTGAAGTCTGCTGAATTTTAACTTGGGAATTTCTTGTCTGATAACAGAGAGAGAAATGGGGAACTGCGTGGGGAGGCACGGGGAAACTGGAAAACCCCAGCCGAGGGTCTAGGGCGGGATGGTTAGGAAGTTCCTGCTATTTTTGCTGTTGCTGCAGTACTTTCTGCTGTACTTTGTGGTGGATTTTTGTACTTTTATGACCCTCCTAACCCAAAAGACCTGAAGCCTGCCTGGGGCATCTCCTCCCCCTGCCATATCTCACAGCCAGCATGAGGGTGCTGGGGCCGAGGTTCCTCTCTGCCATCCTGCAGCCCAGCAGCTCCTGGCGCAGCTGCTGAGGGCTGTGAGCATCCCTCCAACGATGGAAGAGGGATGAAAAGGCATTTCTCTAGACACAGGCTGATTGCTTTTGAAATGGCTGCTCAGTCCCGCTGGGGCTTCGCAGTGTTATTAATGATGTGGCGACAAGCTGGAGCCCTGGGAAGGGTGCTAAAACTGGCAGGACCTGCTCTCTGGTGGGGTGCCATCATCCCAAAGACACCGGCTGCTGAGAGGAGTGGGGGAACAGCCCCTCGCCACTCGCACGGGGCAGCTCCAGTAGCAGAGCACTCTCACTCCCGATGCCCTGTGTTGTTTGGAGGGCACCTGCTTGCAGCAGAGAAGCAGCTCCTTCCTTGGGTGTGATTTGGAAAGGAAGGAATGGGTTGGCATCTGCAGCCCCCACAGTGCCAGCACAGGGGGACCAAACCTCAGTGGATAAAGGCACTAACGAACCAGCCGCTGCCCTCCCGCAGAAAAGTCAAAAAGGGGAAGATTTGTGAACATTGGGATTGTTATTCCCAGGCTGTTCCAGCACTCCTTACCCAAAGCTTCGCTCCTCCCCTAATCTCCTTTTGCCTCAGTTTCCCCTGGCATGGCTGTTTCAGACTGATAAAGCAACAACCCCCAGCAGTGGCCCTTCAAGGGACAAGCAGCGGGGCTGCTTTCCCCATTCCCAAATGGCACTTCCAAGGACAGTTAGTTTGAAATGTCATGTTCACAGTCACGTACTTATATTCTACTTGGAGGTATGAACAGCTGTAAATCTTCAAAGAGAATAATGATTAGCCCTAAGCAATGCTGGGCTGTTAGAAAACGGATCATGGAACAATTACTGAAAGAAGCTGAGACTAAAAGTAGCATTTAATGGGATCTGACATCTTCTGTTCCCACTGACCTGAATGCTGCTCCTTCTGCCAGGCAAAGAGAGTGAAAACCTCTGAGATTTGTAAGTCAGAGTATTTAGGTCACACGTGGATTAGAGTGTGATCAGATTGGCTTTAATGTAGAGCTGCTCTGAATATCTATAGATCATATAGCACGCTGAGGGATCAATGCTTCCAATGGCTTTTGGTGAGGCGGTGGGGCAAGCCTGGTGAAAGGCTCTCCCTCCGATAACACATCGGTGTTTTGTACTGGCCACCAGCAGCGTGGTGGGATGTGGGTGTTATTCACCGGTGTGTGATCCCAGCTGCTGCACTGAGAGCAGGGGGCCAGGAGCCTTCCCCGTGGGCAGGATCCCTGCCTGCAGTATATCCCTGTGATGTGCTCGTCCCTGCTCAGACATGGATGTCATGGCAAGGGAGAACATGCGGGGCAAAAGGGGCGTCTCACACCCTCTCTGTTGCCTCTTCTGCTCTTTGCAGAGACCTGACAAGCTCATTTTTTTTAAGAGCACATCCACACAGCTCTTGATCAGTTACGAATGTATTCGATGTGGTGTTTTCTGCCCCTGCCAGCCTGATCTCTTGTCACGGTGCTGAGTGGCCCAAGCTTGAGCCAGTCCTGGGACTGAGGTCTGTAACTGAACCATGGTGACCTGCAGGGATCAGGACCTGAGGGCAGGACCACAGCTGCTCCTTGTCCTGCTCAGCTCTGCCAAGCTGGGACCTGTCCCCAGCATGATTCCTCCACCAGTGGGAATGATTATGAGCCAACCCAGACCCTGAACGCGACCAGGATCCTGCTTGCAGGTGGGTGCGTGTGTCTGGCAGGGCTGCTGCTTTGTACCTGGATGGACAGCTGGCCAGCTCTAGCTCAGGGCTGGAAAGCCAGAGGTGACATGGGAGAGTGTTTCTCTGATGGATGTGATCACCTTTGCCATCCTCAGCTGGACGAATGTGTTAAGCTGGTGCTTGGTCTGTAACAACATGCTCCTGAAGACCCTGTGGTGATGTGTCGTCCCAGCCTGGTCCATAGGCAGGACGTCCCCTTGCCTTTAAACAAAGACCCATAGTGTTTCTGTCTTGCTGTCCCACCAGGCTCACCTACAGCTAAAAGCTCAGGGTAAGAGGAAGAAGGTCCTCAAAGATGCTGCAAGCTGTTATTTGTTAAACCAGGGACTGGCCTGAACTGGTACCTGTCCCGCAGAGCTCCCATCTTCCCCCTCTCCAGTTCCACACCATGTCAAACCCTCGCCCCAGGAGAGGAGGCAGAAGATACCCTCAGCTATGTTTTCCTGGCTAACCAAATCACTGCAGCTATGAGGAGGGGCCCATGTCCGAGTTCCTGCAGCAGTTCTCCTCTACCAGTTGCTGTCCATTAGCTGAACAGAGCAGGGCCATGACCTGCAAGCTTGGCATCGGGACAGCGGAGCCTGTCCAGATATCAGCTGTGGGTGTTGGCTTGTGCAGAGGATGCTCCATCTCTCTTGCTGCCTCCCTCCAACACAGGCAGTGCAATGCCTGGTGGCGTGAAGCCACAGGAACATCAAGCTTCCAAAATGCTCTAGGCTTTCAATTAGCTGCACCTCCACAAGGAGATTGCTCAGCTCAACGTATCTAAAGTCTTCCGTGATGATAGATAGTGATTTGACAGGAAAAGCACAGCTGGCAGAGAGAAGACATCTCTTCGCTTCCTGTAACTTCCTGAGCACTTCTTAATAATGCCAGCGCTCATAAAGGTCTGTGGTTCTTGCAGTCACATGGAGAAATAATCTCCCCGTCTGACGCTGATGCGTTGCTACCTCAGGGTAAAGAGGCAGCAGCTGTGTTTCAGCACACAGATATTGCACAACTGTTCAGGATGGGAAGAGCTGATGTATGCTGGATCCAACTGAAAGAGGAATTTTGGGTCAGCAGAATATTGTTGTCAGCACTGGGACGTGGCCACGTTGCTATGGGGACACCTGTGCCTTTAGGTTTTTGATCGTGCAAGAAATCAGGATGCTCCTTCACCTGATTTCCCTGAGAAATAGTGTTTCTGTGATGCTCTCTTCCAGCCGCCAGCCCCGCTCCCCCCCTCCAATCTCATCTTAGCCCAGTGGCAACCTCCAACCACATCTAAGAGAAGGGTGGAGGGCTCCGAGACATGAAGCACCTACAACAAGCCCGTGCAACGTCTGGCCTGAGCGCCATGTGCATCTCTGGCAGGTATTTGTTTGGTGCCAACAGCTGCCAGGCAGCACATTGCGGCTCAGCCGGCAGCTGGGGTGGGGGCACTCACCTGCATAGCCCTGGATCAGCTGGCACCCACAGCTGCGCAAAGGGATGATGCCGGTGTGGAGGTGACACTGCTCTTGCTGGAGCAGGGACCAACCTACAGAGCTGTGCTTTGCCCAGAGGACTTGGACTTAGCAGACAACATCCAAATTCTTGTCTTTAAAATCAGGTCAAGGGCCCAACCCTGCCTACATGAGGGGTTAGAGGATAAATGCTTCAAGGGCTGGAAGGGTGTTTTCAATTTCCGGGCCTTGGGAATCTGGTCGTGTGGGTCTGGTGGAGCCACAGATGAAACTGGGGGGGGAAAGACCTGCAGCCAGCCCAGTGAGCCAGCAGGTTTGGACCAAGAGCTGGAGCAGCAGGAAACCCACCAGCACAACCAGCTCAAGCATCTGCCTCCCATTGTACCTGTGGCAGTAGGAGACGGAGTGGGGCTGGGGCTGCCATAACAATAGGGGCTCTGGGGAAAGGGGGAATTGCATGGAGAAAAGGAAAATTCATCCCCAGAACTAACCTGTGCCAAAAATAATCAGTGACTAATTTTATGTCTTTATGATTGCCTTTTGACTGCGAGTTATTAAAGGTGGGGAGAAAGATTATGTCCTGGTGGGAGGATAAATGAGCATTGCCATAGAAGCGAGGGGATGCTGCAGCACAACTCAGTCCATCTGAACTACAAAGCCACAGCAGATCCTTGGGGGTGGCCAGTGCACTGTGGACAGAGATACACCCCCATGAATCTGAGGCAAGCTGACAGCCTGGGGAGTCAGAGAAGACAGATTTGTGTTATCAAGCCAAAGCCAGAGAGTCAATAATTAGCCTGGACATGTAGTGCAGCCCATGTGCAGCCAGGCTGCCTTCCATCGTGCTGCTTGATTGCCCTCCCGAGCTCTTCCACCAGCAGCTTTCTCTCTTTCTGGTCTCACAGCCGGATTGTGTTTCCCCCTCTCTGAGCTAACTGCAACCCAGAGACACCAGTTACCAGTCTCAGGACAAGGGAGAAGCCAGGATTTGGGGGGGTTGAGGGATTAGGAAAGAATTTGCCTCTGGGAATCTCTTCCTTCCACCTGCCTGGGATAAATTGTCCGATGGAGGTGGAAGCTTTGCAGCTTGATGGGGAACTGCTCAGAGCTAAACATGTGGAGGCAAAAACACTCCTGGTCCCTCCCTGCTGCAATGGAGGCTGTTGAAAGGTCCTGGAAAGGGTGAGGAGAGCTCTCTGTCCCATGGCCCCATGCAGGGACGAAGTGGGAGGACATTTTGCCTGAGCTGTGTGCGTGCAGATGTTGCCCGTTAAACCCCCAGATTCTTTCCTGGGAGGACCATCTCACCCACAGTAGGCAGGAGCAAGCTTACAAACCTGCAAGCACCATGGAAAACAATTAACTGGGAGAAGAAGGGATTTTAATTTAGCCTGTTTATGATTTTCTGCTTTCATTATGTCCCTATAAAGCAAACAGTTAACAGCCCTGACCTTACTGGAGCGGGAATAAAACTGAGAAAACTACCCTTGGCATGTGTGCCCACAGCCCAGGCACGGGGTGGGGGGCTGTGTTTACAGCTCCATCCCTTCTTCCATCTGCATTCAGATTCTGTGGTGCGTTATTTATACCACAGCAGGGTTCATGGTGTGCTCGGTCCTGTCTCTGCCAAAGAGAGGAAATCCCTGCCCTGGAAAGCAAATGACCGCTCCTGAGTTTATCTGCTGCATGGTCCTAAAGCAGGACCATGACCCAGGTTCACCGGGTGTCTGGAGCCCTGGAAAAATGCTAAGTCCCGTCCAGGATGCCAGTGCCCAATTTATTCCTCCTTTAAATCTTGCAAAGACTTTTCACACCTCTGCTAAAGAAAAATGTCAGTACTGCAGCCATGAAATGTTACAGTTTCAGGGGGGTTTTATTATAAACTTGAAGCCTTTCAGAAGTGGCTCTCCGTAAGAGAGATGTCCTCAAAGCAGTATGCCTCCAAGATGTGCCGGGCTGGTACCAGCCACGGCTGCACCACATCCCCTACAACAGGCGCTTCTGCCCGAGGCTGTACCTGCCTGTGCTGAGCTGGGGACTCTGGGTAACCTTGTACAGGCAGGGCCAGAGCCCGATGGTCCTTTTCAGCTCCCCAAATGAGAGATGCTTCATCTCCTGACTACCTTGTGTGAGTGGGAAGCTGCAGTGAGGCTCACATCCCTCCCCAAGAGGTGCCTGTGGCTGCAGCAGGGCTCCTGGGGACCTGGCTGCAGGAACAGCTACCATGGGGAAATCAGAGGGGTTGGAGGGCAAACGACCTAAACACTGGCAAAAAGTGGTTTTCACTGGGGTCGTCTAAGCACTGCTGGTCCCAGGGGATTGCTCCTCCTCTCCCCTCCACCACCTCCTTAACCGTGCCTGGCGGATTTCTGATCTGCCTCTCTGCATCCCTGGCACTCGTGTCCGTCCCACAGCTGGCTCAGAGACCCCAGGTTGGGGAGCAAATGGCCCTTTCTCCCCTCTTCGTGCTCTCTGGGGGGGGGCTCACAGGAGAACAAGCTGTGTCCCAGGTGCCCTTGAGAGCCGCATGACCCTGCACCCGCCTTGCTAGCCGCAGCCCCTGTTTTCGATGCCTGGGGCTAAACTGCCTTTTCTGGGGCTGAGGCGCGGGTGCTCTGGCCCCCAGTGATTGGGTGCTATTTTGCTCCGGCACAGTTCGGCAGCTGTTGCTGTATATTACCCCGGAGAGCCAGAGCCAGCCAGGGGGCTGGAGGCAAGGCGGCGGTGGTCGAGCCCCAGGTACGACTTTCTGTGGCTTTTAACCCTTTCAGTTAGCCCCCTTTCATGTAGGGTACCCCACGGGCACAGCCCACAAGGCAGCACTCGGCATGCTGCTGGCCGGCAGTGGATGGGGGCTGTGGGGCCCGTCCCTGCACTGCCATGTGAGCGTGCACAGGGAGAGCAGGGCAGGCAAGGGGACTATTTTGGGAAGTTTCTTTGATGTGAGTCAGCGGTAGAAGCAACCTCAAGAGCTTGTGGCAGGAACAGTCCCAGCAACAGCAGAGCGGAGCTGATTATTCGTTGAGTGTCTGCGATTTTGTGCATTTAAGAGAGGATCTGGCATGCAGAGCATGTGTCCGAGGGAGCGGGAGCACAGGCGGCACTGGGGAGGGGATGGATGGGTTGAGCAGTTGTTCAGGTCTCCTGTGCAGGAGTCAGTGTGAGCCAAGGGCTGGAGCTGGGCTCTGGGTGATCAGCCCTGCCATGGGCAAAATGTCCTGGCATCAGTGGCCATCCCTGCCCTGCTTGGCCTGGGCAGTGGCTGTGTACTTGTTACACCGGTGCTGGTCCAATAGGAATGGGCCCCAGGAAGCCTGTTCCTGCAGGTGACACGACCTGTCCTGGCTGGGGATGAGGATCTCACACAGGCTGTAGAGCCCTGAAATGCATCTGCCTCCTGCCAGGGCATGGACCCCCGTCTCCCGTCTGGAGGGGAACAGACCCAGACACGGAGCCAGTCAGCTCTGGGACCGAGTTAATGCCCATGGGGCACTTGGCGCAGGGGGAGGATGGCTGCCTGCCCAGTCGCGGCGTGGCTGTCGTGGAGCCCAGCAGCCGTTGCAGCAAAACCTGGAAACATGCCCAGGGGCTGGAGGCAGTTTGGGCTCCTCTGTCCAGGCGAAGCTCAAGGGATGGAGGCGTGGGAACAGTCTGGCACCCTGTGACAGGGAGCTGAGCTCAGCCAAGGACTGGGGACCACAGCAAGGATGTGGTGGGATGGCCATGTGCTGCAGGGCACTGCTGCCCAGCGCCAGTGCTGCTGCCTGCAGACCGCCCAGCATTTGATTTAGCCTTCAGTTTAGTGAGAGTCCCTTGAAGTGACATGACAGCAGGTCCCCATGAGCTGTTGGAGAAAGACTTGGGATGCCCCAAGGCCACCGATGAGCTGCCCAGGCAGGTGGTAAGTGCTCAAAGGTGGCTGAGGAAGGATGAGAGAAAAGGTACCTTGTCCTCACCATGAGCCGGTGGCCAGGAGGTGCTGGCCATGGCTGTGCCAGCACCACTGCTGTGATACTCGAGGCCTTGCAGGAGAGGGCTCGGCCTGGCAGAGATGGCACCATGAAATCACAGGGTGACCTCAGGCATTGAGTGGGACCCATGCGGCACCAACCCCGCAGGGATGTCAGCCGTGGCCAGGGTGCAGAGGAACAGAGGCTTGTGCCCTCCTCAGTCTTCCTTGTGCTCATCTTTGCTCAAAGAAAACATGAATAGCTGTGTAGCTCAAGAACACAACAAGCACTTGGGGGAAGAACTCTTTAAGGAAAAATTCTCCATCTTTGTGCTTTCCTTGGGGCTGGCAACCCCCTTAGCCAACGTGAGAGTCCTGGGACAGCTCCTTCACTTCCCAGCAGAGAAAGGACCAGACTCACTCTAACAAAACTGAAGACTTTTGTTTATTTCCTCTTGAAAGGTCATGGTTCTCAGCCAAAAGCTTTCCTCTTATTTATTTGTTTTGCTTCCAGTATCAGGTCTTAGAGTTCATCCTGGGAACTGTTTTTTTTTTTCTCAGCCTTCATTCTTCCATGGGGGAAACTAAACTAAATTGGCTCAAAGGGGGCAAAAATTCCTCCTTCAGGTGAAGGCTTGCAAGCATGTGGTATCCAGATCCCAGTGGAGGGAGGGCTGCGCTCAGAGGTGCCAGGAGGGCTGAGGCCACATGGTGTTGGGACCTTGTTGGTGCGTTGTCACCCCCATAGCTCACCCCAGACCCAGGGGCAGAGAAACCCCTGGGGAGCCCGAGGAGCCTGGCACACTCCCCAGCCCTTCAGTGCAACCAACCGCTGCAGAGCCCTGGGGAGCCTCTGGTTTACTCTCCCACTTCACATCTGGGAAAAGCCCTGAGAGTCATCCCTGAGCTTTGTGGTCCTCTTGTGTGGTTTGAGGGCTTCTTTGTGGTCTGGTTGCTCCATGGTACCTGGAGCTTGTCCCACTGTCTAGGCTACAGCCTGAGCTGTCTCCAGCTTTCTGGCCTCCAGCCCTGTGTTTTCAGGGTGTCCATGTGCACCCTGGGCTGTTTGTCCCGCCCCGTGCACCTTGGCAGGGAGGTCAGCATCCCCCTCAGCTGCAGCTCCCCAGGGATATCCAGGATGGTGACATTTTGGGGCTCAGCAGCCCCTGACCTGCATGGTGCTGCTCTGACACCCCAACCTTGCCAGCTGCTGCCACGATGGCAGGGGTTTTTTTGCCTGTCTTTGGAAACCTCTCTCCACAGGTGACCTGGCTGCTCTAACGGAGGATGTGGCTGTGATGTCCCCGTTCTGTGGGCTGGCAGGTGGCAGTGGGAAGACCACATGCCCCCAGCCCCTGGTGATTCCCACCTCCCCAAATTCACCACCTAATGAACCACGCTGTGTTTGTCTTTAACAGATGCTGACACGCCGGTGAGCAGCAACGGGGAGAGCGGTAGAGCCCATGTAAGTGTGCAGCATCCCAGGGCTGGGGGGGCTGCCAGGGAGGCTCCCTGTGCCGGGGCAGGGGGCTGAGCGGGGTGCTGTCCTGTGGCGACATTCAGCCCAGGAGGGTTCTGCAGGGTGTTGCAGCACATCCATCCTGGGGGAGCCAAAGACCATGTCCTTCAGTTGTCACTGTCACTGATCCGTGCCAGTGTGCAGGTCTCCCTCACGGCACCGATCCGGTGCCGCTGACACAAGCCAGCAGCCAGCCTGGCCACCAAACCCCCTGCCCTCAGCAGCACTGAGTCCAGACCCCAACGCATCGTGCACTCCCTCTCGTCCAGCCACACTGACCCCACCGGCAAGTGTGCCCTGGATCCAACCCGCTGCCCTCAGTGGATACGTGCAACTGTCGTTTGGGCTGGGGGCGAATCCAGCCCCGAGGGCTACTCTGGGGTAGGCTGGCTCCAGCCCAGCTCAGGGGTCAGCAGCCGCCAGCCCACCCATGTGTGCTTGGGCCGCACCCCAGCGCCTGCTCTGTCACACGGAGCCAGCTAGTGGCTAAATCCATCTTAGCAAACCAAAAGAAAAAAAAAAACACCAATGTGTTTTTAAGGCTGCCGATGCAAATACATGCACTGCGGTTAGATTCTCAAGGAGCCGGTGACGAGCCTGGTTAGCGCTCTCGGGGCTGCCAGCAGCATCAGCTCAGCCCCAGTGGACCTGGGGAGCATGAGCACAGGCTGTGGAGTGTAGGGATCAGGTCCCTCTATGACTGCACTGAGCACCGCTTCTTCTGGGAGGGGGCATGTGCCCCATGCCCCCCATCCCACCTGGCCACACTGCTTGCCTTCCCTGTGGGGCCATGTGATGCTCTTACACCCCCAGCCATGCTCACAGCCCTCCCCGCAGGGGCTAGAAGAGGCAAGGACCCAGCTTGGCATCTCTGAGCAGGATCTGGACAAGCCTGAGCTGAGCATGCCAGAGCCAGCACCACTCGGCGTGGACAAGAAAGCAGCGGAGAAGAAGCGGGTGGAGAAGGTGGGAGCCAAAGGCAGCACTGCTGGGCCTCCAGGTAGGTGTGCAGGAAAGCCTTTCCCTGCCCCAAAATGGCCAGCCTGGCCACAGAGGCATAGATCCTGTCCTGCATCCCTGGCCAGCCTGGGAGACACCGTCTGACCACAGAGCAGTGACGGGATGAGCTCTGCTCTCCACAGTCCCCTGGGAGCTCAGCGACATGGAGATGGGGCTTCTCATCCATCTGCCAAATCCCGCTCTTCCTCTTCCTCCTCCACCCTGCCCAGATCTGCTGCTGGAGGGGGAGCAGCAGAACCAGGAGCACGGGCAGAGGTTTTTCTCCAGGATGCTGTAGTGCCACTGTGGCCCAAACACCTTGGACTCAGTCCCCATTACACTTTTTTCCCCACCCCTGCAATGCAAACACCTTCCTCTGCTGGCAGCAGCAGGGCAGGCAGCTCTTGCCCCTGCTCGTGCCCCTGTCCCTGCCCAGGATGGGCTGTGCAGGAGGATGTTAAGAACCCTTCACACCCCACCCCAGCTCAGAGCCCTTTGCCGCTTCCCAGCTCCCCCGGTAATGCTGTTTTCCTTGGGGTTCCCCAGTCCCCAAGAGCCTCCCTGTGCAGAGGAAGGTGGAGCCCCCCAGCCTGGACCCTGCGGAGGAGCCACTCCTCTGGGAAGGGCTCACCCTCAACAAGTGCATCCTGGTGGCCTCTGTCGTCGCCCTGCTCAGCGTCACCTTCCAGGTGCTCCAAGGTGAGCTGGGAGCCGGACGGAGGGGAACAGGGTGGCCAGACCCTGCTACCACCTCCTGCCTCCTCTCTCCTCTCTTCCAGCGCCGTGCTCCAGGGAGGGAGTCAGCCACGGCAGGCAGGACCCTCCACCACCTCCCCTTCATGGTGGGTTCGGCTGCTCCAGGCTGCCCCAATCCCCCCAATCCAGCCTGAGACGGGGCCATGTCCCAGGGTGGGGTGGCCTTTGGACCCCATGCCTGGGATATCACATAGCAACAGCCTTGTCCCCTGCTGACAGTGGGCTGTCCCTCTCCCCTCCCAGAGGTGGTCAGCACGAAGGAGGAGGAGGTCCAAGAAGTGGTGACCACCCAGCTGGAGAGCAGCATGTTTGAGGACGATGATGGTGATGATGACGGTGATGATAGCGATGCTGACAGCAACCTCGTACGGGTCAGGGGTGGGGGGAGAAACAGCATCCTCAGGGCACCTCCCGTGGTGGGGGGCATCTCGTCCCTGGGGAGAGGGGTCCCGGTCCCTTGGGCTGCATCACCGGCGCCTGGTCCTCTCCATCCCTCCCTGCAGGCAGAGCCCTGGATATTCAAGAAGTGGTTTGGCCGCTCAGCACCAGAGGATGGGGATGAAGAGCCCACGGATGTCCCTGAGGTGCCACCAGCTGCGACAGAGGTGAAGAAGAGCCGGGAGAAGAAGCTGGAGAAAAAGCTGGAGAAGAAGAAGGAGGAGAAGAAGGGGGAGAAGGCCCGGGAGGGGCGTGCTGCCCAGGCAGAGCGGAGCAGCCGGAGGGAGACGCAAGCCAAGGACAGGGCACCAGGGGAGAAGCCCAGCAGAGCCCCCTGGACCCCCCGGGAACCAGAGCAGCAACCCCAGAAGAAGCGGGGCCAGGAGGGGAAGGAGAGCCGGCGGGAGCGGGACGAGCCCAGGAAGGAGGGGTGGAAGGGCCGTCCCGGCAGGGCCGATGGTGGTGGGGAGAGCCCAAAGAGGGACTGGCGGCAGCAGAAGGGCAGGAAGCCCTGGGAGCTGGCAGCCACCCCAGGAAAGGATGGCACCACCAGGCCCAAGGAGGGCAAGAGGCGTGACTGAGGCTGGGGCAACCAAGGGGCTCGATGATGCTGAATCCGGGGGGGGCCCGACCCTGCTACTGCCCCCAGCAAGGACACCCTGCCGTCCCTGCCTGCTCTCCGGAGACATCCCCGGGCTGGCAGCATGGGCAGCACAGGCAGTGCTCCATGATCAACGAGCAGCGGCAGAGCAGCCCAGGAGCCTGGCACAAGACTCCCCGGGGACATTGGGCCCCCCCGGATTAGATGCACAAAGGCAACCTGAAAGGACCAGGGGAAGGAGCTTCTCTTCTTCTGGGCTTCACGCTATTTCTCCATCCCCACCTGAAATCTCTGTTGTAGTTCATTTTCACTTATGGTCCCTGAAGCATCAGAGCAGCGCAGTGGGCACAGGGATCCCAGTGAACAGAATTTGTCTTCAGATTCTGTAGCTCTTCAATTCAGTTAATGGTTTTATTCAAAGCAAATCAAGAGAGAATTGTATTTTGGGTTAATGAATCCAGGCTGCAGCCATCCTCAGGGGGGCGTCAGGGGAACGACCACCCCAACCTCATCAGGCCCTGTGCCATCGCTGCAGGGTGGCGTGAAGCTTGCCGGTAACAAAACAGGGCTGGAGAGCCCATTACCCGAGGATCCCTTTGGGCCTTGCCTTCACAGAGTCGCTTTTAGGAATGAAAACACAAGTGCAATATCACGCAGTGCTGTAGCAACTACAGATGTTCACAGCCCCAACCCATGGCAGGTTTAAGTATTTGCTAAATCAATAGAGGTTAAAATAAACTATTTCCATTTTTAATAAGGTATTAAATTGAATGTTTAAAAAAAAAAAAACCAGAAGAGCTTGTCCCCGGTTATGTTTGTGTGGTTTTTGTGGTCCCCGCCATCCCTGATGTACAGGGGCTCAGGGCTAACCCAGGTTCCCATGTGGGCTATGGGATGGGGCCAGTGTGTGCCAGCCTCTGGCCATGTCCCCGCCAGCCCTGAGGCAACACTGCGAAGCCAAGAGCTGGTCCCAGCACCAGTGGGGCTGCAGCCAGGGTGAGCCCAGGAGCTGCTTTCTGGGTATTTGGACCCTGTGGCAGCCCTGACGGGTCTCACTGAGGGTTGGGCTTAGCTGGGAAGATGATCTGGGGACAGACGGGCTCTCCATGCTGATGCTGGCAGGGACGCAGAGCAGGTGCTTTGGCAGCCGTTTGCACCCACTCCTATTAATGGTGTGTGCAGCCCAGGAGGTGTAACGGGATCGCTCCTGTCTCTCAGCCCTCCCTCCCTCCCTCCCTCCCCTCACCCCCCAGCTCTGGCAGCATCCCAAGAGTAGGGTCAGCATGGGGTGATGCAGCCATGACATGGCAGGGAGCCCGAAGCCACTGCCAGCGGCTTGCCATTGCCCCCGGCTCACATGCGGACAGGTCCCCAGATAAAGGCTGGTCCCTGCAAGGGGATTTGCTTCCTGTTCTGCTTTTGCAGGTGGAGCTGTGTGGCCAGCAGGGGCTTAGTGATAGGCCGTGGGCTGGAAAATGGCCAGAGGATGCTGCGAGAGTGAGGGGCTTGGAGGAAGCAACAACTGCCCTGCCCAGCTGCTACAGGAACAGAAGGCAAGGGATAAATAAGAGTGGTCCTGGCTGGATGCACCAAGCCTTGCCCTTCCGTGATGGCCCCACGGGCACCTCAGGCATCCCTGGCATCAGGATTGGGTGCGGGGTAACGCTGGGCTGCAGAGCAGCCCCCAGGGACCAGCACAGCTACAGACAAACCCAGAACCAGAGCAACGCTAATGAGCCAAACATGCGGGGAGCTCCCGTCTCGGCAAGAAGCACCAGCTCCCGAGCTACGAGGGCAAACCTGGGTGGGGAGGAACAGGATGAGGGCAAGTGGGGAGGCAGGCAGGCACCTCTACCGACAGCCGCACTCCTCTGCCACCATGTTGGGGAACTTGCGGACCTCCAGCCCCTCCATGGAGAGGCTGATGATGAGTTGGTCAGAGTAGCGGACAGGCACACAGCAGGGAGCCCGCCGGAGGGGCGAGCCCCGCTCCTGCATGCCCAGCAGCAGCACCGTGTGCGAGTAGTAGCTGGGGACGCGAGTGGAGAGGGGCAGCTTGCAGGGACCCTCACAGTTATTGGCCGCATAGGTGGTGGGCATGACGATGAACTTGCGGTCGTGCAGGTCGATGGTCAGCTCCTGCAGACGGCAGTGGGCCTGGTGCCGTGCGCTGCGGTTCTGCCGCAGCACCTTCCTCCGCTCCTGCCAACGTGCCCGCACCGTCTGCAATGCCTTCAGCAGCAGCAGCGCGTGCAGCTTCCCGGAGCTGGGCGGCTGCTCACGGGCTTGACCCTCACCCAGGCCCAGTGGGTAGTAGCAGAAACTCAGGAGATGCTGAAAAAGCCCCATGTTGGCTTGGAAAGCCGGGATGTCCTTCAGCTCCTGGATCACCATCTGCAGCTTGCCCATCAGCAGCTGCAGCACGGACCCCTGTGGCTGCCAGTCCCCCAAGTGCTGCTCCAGCACAGCTCCACTGTCCTGGGGGAAAAGCAACACCGAGGGCTCCTCTGACTGCACCAGACGCTCCAGGGCTGCCTCCTCCGACAGGTTGAGCAGTTGGTGAGGGAGGGTCTCCATTACTTGAAAGTCCAGCCAGTGGTGGGAGCTGGGCTGGGTGGGCAGCTCACTGGAGGGGCTCAGGACCTGGCGGATGAACTGGGTCAGGATGCTCAGGAACTGGCTGCTGCCGCTGGGTGCCAACAATGAAGTGTTGGCTTGGCTCGGGGCGGTGGGGGACGGCAGTTCCTCAGTCCCAGCCTGGGGTGGACTGCAAGAAGAACAGAGGGAGGGTCACGGGGTTCCCCTTGTACCCCAAGGGTCCTGCCAGGCCTTGCCCCACATCCTCCCACCACAGTCCTGCAGCAGAAGGGCTGGGGTTGCCCCTCTCCTCCCCTGACTCCCAGCCCCTGTGTTTTTCCATGGTTGCAGCGAGGACCACAGACCTTAGCTGTGGGTACGGAGCCATGTCCACCACCCCATCAGCAGAGAGGTAGGAAGAAGGAGCCAAAGCCATCTCCTCCTCCTGCTGTGACTTGGCCAGCAGAAGCAGGACAGGGGTCATCCTGGTGAAGCATTTGTCATCGGAGCCGAAAAGGAGCTGCTGGGTCTCCGTGGAGGACAGGGGGGTACCTGGTGGGGAGAAGAGCTGTGAGGATGGTGGTCCAGGGTCTCCCACACGTCCCCACAACCCTTCATTACAGGCAGGATTGAGAGGATCCCAGATGCCCAAGTCAGGATACAGAGGGCATCCCTCGCCGTTCCTCACCACCGCAGGCTTCCCACATCCTTACCTCCCTCTCCACCATGCCTGATTGCCAGGGAAGCCTCAAAGCTGAGCTGCTCGCTGGTGCGGGTGACAGATGCCACGGTGGCTCCCAGGACCAGGTACTGGGTGTCCCTGGCGAGGCAGAGACTCTGCACAGAGGCAAAAGACACAGGAGCACGGAGGATGTGGGTGAGGCATCACAGCGTTGGGGGGCACTCAAATGAGCCCCCTGCTGCTGTCCCTACTGGCTCTAGGTCACCCAGTCCCCAGTGTCCCACCAGCTGGCCACCACCCAGAGCCAGAGCAGCTCTAGGAGCCATGGGGTGCAAGGAGACCCAAGAACCCCCGGGTAGGCAGAGAGCCCCAGGCGAGCCTGGCAGCGGTGCCACGGCTGCTGCCCCCGGCCAGGCTGGAGAGCCCGGGGGCAGGTGGGGAGCCAGGACTCCCAGAACGGGCTGGGTGCCCCGGGCCGTCCCTCTGTCCCTGCCGGGGAGCTGGGGATAGGGTAACAGCACCATCTTCAGGCACGGCTCAGGCCAGCGGGAGTGTGAGACAGGGCAGAGATACTGGGAGGGGATGACACAGGGACTGGGAGGGGATGGCAAAGGGACTGGGAGGGGATGGCAACAGTGCTGGGCCAGCAGAGCCAAGAGACCTCCCTCCCACCACCCCTAATTGCACCCAGGACTGACCCCCCTTGCTGCGGCCACCCACCTGCTCCCTCGCCAGCCCCGTGCCGGTGACCAGCAGCTCCTCTCGGTGCCTGGCGCCCAGCCCCTCTTGGCTGCCCAGGTAGAAGAGCAGCAAGGCAAACCGCAGCTCTCCCAGCGACTGGCCCACCTCTGCCTGGAAAACCAGCTTGAACCACAGCTTCACCTGGGCTTCCCACTTTACTGGAAAGGAGAAAACAGAGGGGGTGAATCACCCTTCCAGTGGCTGCAGGGCTCCTGGGGGGGTTGCTGAGTGAGGAAGGGGCTTTGGGGCTGAGCACCAGTCCCACTCAGCAGCCAGAGCATCCAGGACAGGAGCCAACAGGGTGGAGATACATGGCAAATCCCTGGTTTCAGGGAGGTGGTCAGTGGGGCAAACCCTGCAGCCCCAGCGGGCAGGGGGCTGCCTTGCTCCCAGAGTGGCTCTGGCAAATTTTCATGGGCAGATCCCCATGGAAATCTCTTCTCCCATGGTAGCTCCTCTGGTGGCTTGGGGACATTGTGGCTGTTGCGCTGCAGCCAGCAGCACTGCCTGGGGAAGAGCCACTGCCCGACATTGGCAAGTTCAGCTGAAAATCCAAAATCCAGGTGAGGAGGAAGAGATTTCAAGATGAGAGAAACAACTGTGACCCTTTTGCTACACAGGAGGCCAGATTAAAACTGAGGACTGTGCTCTCCCTTGAGCACAGCACTTACCACTGAGACAGGACAGGGGAATGTGCGTTGCTGGTTTTTGCATAAGGCTGAAGCTACACGAGCAAGCCCAGGACTCGGGGCTCCTCGCATGCCACAGCAAGACCAGCCAGGTCTGCTCATCTGACCCTCTCCTCTCTTTTCCCAATCAGAGAGAGTTGGGATGGGGTTCTCACCCGTGTCATTAAGGCAGAAAGTGAGAAACGCTCATAATCTCGAAAGCAGAGCAGAAGCCATCAACACTGCAGCACCCGGGCATTAGTCAGAAGCAGGGACAAGGCACCCAGTTGCACACAAGCTATCATCACTACCAAAACTTCTTCAAAATGTACCCAGAAACACATATTACTGCATCACTTTGCTAATTTTAAAAGGAACCCAACCCCACAAATTTAACTCTGTGGTTAAATTCCTGATTTAGGGCAAGCAAAAAGCATCAGCCTCCCCGAGCCCTGTGCTCGCCCCGCTCCACTCAGCCTCGGTGCAGGGATTTCACACCAACCTTCCTCCAGATGCAGCACAAGGAAGCCGTCCTGCCCTGGCTCCACCACATGTGCGTGGATGTGCTTCAGGGGATGGAAAGCAGCACCTGCCTCCCTGGCCGGGCAGAGCCCAAAGGTCTCAAGGTAGCTTTCATCCCAGCTGGTGTGTTGCCTCAAAAGCTTGATGAAGCTGCTTTCATAGTGTGTGAGAACACCCACAACTTCCAGGTGCCTCGGAGTCAGCCCATCCTGGTCCATTTTCACCCTGCACACAGGCCCTTCCAGTCCCCCAAGTGGCCACGGGTGCAGGCTGGAGCCGGACCAGCCGATGCCCCTGTCCTCAGCCATCCCCTGGAGGCATTTTGCTCCTGGGTCAGGCTTAGAAAAGAGACGAGTAGCAGCAGTCATCCTTGATCTTGCTGCCAAGCTGGGTCTCACTCTTTCCTGTAAACTTGCATTTTCTCTCTTTCTCTCTGCTTCAAGTCCCAGCTCCTCTGGCAGGCTCAGCTCCAGCCGGTTAATTGGGGAAATCCTTTCCCCCATGCTCCCCTTTCTCGGAAGTGCTGCAGAGGGGAGCAACAGCACCAGGCACAGCAAGAGCACCTGAAGAGCAGCCTTCATGTTCTCACTTCAGCTACTCCCAACACAGTCGTTCGAGCTGCTTGCACGCACCTCAAAACACTTGGGCGGAAGGGGAGGACGGCATCTCCCTTTTAAAAACCGGTGGCCTTGAGTTGACAATGCACAACACACCTCCCTTGAGACATTCAAATGCTGTCATGCTAGAGAGGAGGGAGGGATGTTTCAAAGAAACTTTTTTGTTCTATTTTTGGGTTTGCATCTAGTATTGGAAACATAAAAAAAATCAAAGCTATTTCTTTTACTCGTCAGGATGTACGTCCTTGACTTCAGATGTTTTCTAAAGGAGGATGGACATCTAGACTTGGACCTTCATGAGGACTGGCACATACTATTCCCATCAGCAGTGAAACACCAGGAGGGAAGAATTAGCCAGACTAGGAGGAGGGGGATAGAGATAGATAATGGGCAGAAACTAAGTAAATGTATGGAAAGCGTTCTCCTCTCTTCACTGGAAAGCCTCCCCCCTCAGCTGGCACCCCACACACCGCAGTTTGGAGAGGCTGCCTTGCACGGGCTCTTAACACGTCTCCTGACCCCCAGGCTGCTTCAACCTGTGAAGGAGAATCTCTCAGGTGCAGCAGCAGCCTGATAACTTGAACACTTAAGAGTTGACTTTGAAGGTCTCACAACACACTTATTGTAAAGACTTTTCCCTCTATGAGATGCCAAATATTCATTGTTAACACTTGGAATCACCAATGCCACCTACCTAATCTACCCCAGAGAAAACTCCCCCCACCCAAGGTATTGCCTTTTTTTGGCACAGAGGGCAGGGGAAAGGTACCCGCAAAAAAATTCCAGTGCACGTTCAGACCCTTCTCTGGGTTGCCAAGACTTTGCAGTTCAGAGCTCAGGATCTGGCTACAGCACATCATAAATGGACTGCACACCCAAACCAGAGAAGAACAAAGGGCACCACAGCAAAGGGCTGGTGAAGGTGGACCTGTCTTCTATGGGAGCTATGACAAAGGACACACACCTGGCAAAGGGGAGACCCATACAAGCCAATTCAGGCATCGGGCCAGCTCAGCTTGAGGCAAAGTGCTTCTAACATGGCGGGAAAGCCAGCGAGGTTTGGACGCACTCTGGGTGGGACCCGTGTCAGGCCAGCAGAAGAGGAGACTTTGATTCCTCCATCAAAGGGGCATGCACCTGCAAGGCTGCTGCAAGCACAGCCTCCCCCGTGGTCCGTAAAACGAGCCAAGCACTGGCCAAGAGCAAGCCCAGGTCACGTAGCCCAGTCCCCAGCAATGCCTTTACCCACCGAGCGCCCTGGTATCCCATGCTGAGATGTCCCAGTTCAGCAAAATGAATCCTGGAAAGGACAGAGAGGAGAAATCTTAGAACCTCTGCTTTTTAATGGGAACCAAATGATTATTTGAAGGAAACATTTAGTATAAATAAAACCACACAGAACTAAAAGCTTGCCAAAACTAGTCTTCTAGTGGGAGGATGCATACAATAAAAATCATACATGACAGCAGGTGCTTCACAATGGTACAGACAACATTTAATGAATTATAACAATAAACTAAGATTTTGTGTCACTGCAGCTTTGGTGATTTCTTTTGACTAAATATTCCCAGAAACCCCTGCCACCACCACAGATGAGAGCACCACACTTTGTTTGTGAACCTGTTTGGCATAAACAGTCTAGTGAGCAGCTGGTAGGAGCTAGGCAGCTGCATACCAGGGAAGGATGATTCTTTCTTAAATTGTCAATGAAAACTTGTCTGGCGCTTTTCAAGGACTCGTAAGAAGCAGTCCAAACTGATTTCCTCAGTAGAGATGCTTCCAGCTTTTAGCTGGCAACACTTGAACTATGGTACAGTGCCCTGGCAGCGGGAGGAGAAAGGAGGTTTCCCAACGCAGCAAGAGCAATGCCCTTCTGATTGCAACTGTAATTCAGCAGGAAGACAAAAGAAAACTGGATTTAGAAAATTCTACTTGCCCTCTGTTCTGCCCGCCGCTGTGACTACTGGTGATGCAGTAACAGAATCCTTTCTGTGTGTCTATGACAAGTCACCCCATCACTGAATGAACAGCTCAATAAAGTACTTCAGCTGAATAGCAACTGATTAACTGGCTGGTGATTTATGGGATACACAGCAAGCAGTCTAAAGGGGGTAATAGGGTAAGCCAACACAGCTGAGTTAGGCTGATGTAGCTATTCAGTTAGAAGGAGCTGAGGTGCCTAGAGATTTCCAATCCTTTGCCTCCTCTTTGGAGAATTTTCAAAATGTAACCAGATTGGGAATGTTTTATCTATCTAAGGGCTAAAGAAAGTGAACACACGGCAACATTTTTAACCAAAACACAGGAAAAACATAGAGAAAGGAAAATGGAAAACCTTTTAATGCACCTACAGGATTTAGTCAAATTCACAGGCATACAAAACAGAAATATTTCTCTGAGTAACTTGTGATCTGTATATAAAAAGACACGAGCTAGAGGAGTCCAGCAGGACTGAGTCCAGGAGGGGCTTCAGTTGGAGGGAGGCGGAGGGGGGATAGTGCCTGGCCCCTCTGTGGGGAGAGGTGGTCTCATCATGGGTGGCAGAGGAGCAGGGGGGGGTACACCAGGTGCTGGTGGCAGCTGAGGTGGCACTGGAGGTGGTGGCACTGGTCCAGAGGGAGGCATAGGAGGCAGAGTCATGCCCCCTGGAGGAGGTGGCGGCATGGAGTCCGGCAGAGGTGGCCTTGGGGGCAAGCCGTTCATCAGCGGAGGTGGAGGAGGCCGCTTCACAGTTGGGGGCCCTGGAGGGAGGTTTGGGGGAGCTGGGGGCTTCTCCATCTTGAAGTGGAATTGAAGGAAGAACTGGGGAGGGGAGAAAAGCAAAGAGAAGGGAACAATTAATCCTCAGGACAACTTTGTGCCATCACACAACACAGCTGCTCTCTGCCTCCAGGAACACGGCTTGGATCTCTCCTGTTACCTTCACAGATCATGGCTGCCTTTCTACCCTGGCAGCATTCATTCACTCCAGTGCTTTAACTCCTCTGAAACTTGTTCTAAGCGCTAAGCTATCTGTGACGGGGTCGGTATTCCCCACTATGCATTCATCCCCTGCTCTCGCATACAATACCCAGTAAGTACATCCATGCCGCAGGCTCACCACAGACAGCTGTGTGCAGGAAACATGCAGCAAGAAGCCACAGAGAGAGGACACGGTGTTGCATGTTTATGCACCATCCTGCTGTTGCTGACAGCAACAGAGGATTCTACTTCCCAGGTTGAATTCTCACAAAGATCACACACACAGGAAGATCCTTTTGTCAGGAGGAGTCATGGCACACTTGCATTAAAGGAATGAAGATTTTAGCATGAAAGCCAGCACCAATACAACTGCTGTGCACTCTTCCTTAAGACTGCTGTGCACTCTTCCTGCATTGCCTTCCCCCCCAAGCTGCTCTGCCCTCCTGCTCCCTCTTTAACCCTCAAGAAAGATGTTGCAGTGCTCCAAACACCTGTTTGGTTTCCCTGTTCCAGTGGGTCCAGAACTTCCCTTCTGCTTTGTCGATTTCTCTGCTTGGCACCTGCAACAAAAAAGAATAAGGAGCTATTATTAGCACCACCAGATTAGCTCAATGGCCCTTTTTAGCACCAGAGCCTGCAAGATAAGCACAGTTATTCCAGGCCTTTGTGAGATGCACTAGTCTCGGATGTTATTAGATAGAGATGGAGGCAGGAAAGAATTAAGTTACTTCCCTATCAGTCAAGGACAAGTGTGCTGGCAAAAAACCCTCTCCTAACATCTGCACAAAGGCTTAGGAGCAAAGCTCAGAAGGCTCCTTTCTGTGCCAGATACTGAGAATTCAATGGCTCCCCAGAGCTCAGCACACTGCCTAGTTTTCATGCCAGAGTCCTCCACTAATTCTCAGCAGGGTTTAATGACTTCCAGTCATGTCTTCTTGACCCCCCTTTCCACTCCATTAACCCCCTGAAGGCTAGAACAGAATTCTATAATAATGTTCACTGGGAATTAATGTCTTGGAAAACATGGGAAAGGAACTTTCCCAACATTCAGTTAATCCCAAACCTTACCTTGAAAGCTATGGTTTCATAGGGCTCCGCTGCCATCAAAAGGTATTGCCAGCGTCTATCGGGGGGCTCAATCCTTTGCTCGTAGGCTGACATGAACCGATGACGAGGCATGATACTTTCTGCAATCTCTGGATAATCAATCTGTTGGGGTGTTATTGCAGCATTAAGGAGAAGGTACCCTTTTCACTCCCCCTTCATACAAAACAATCCCTCAACTATGAAGCGTATAGAGATATCAGTTCCAAACAGAAACTTAGTGCCACCAAAGGAAACAGCTTGACAACTACAATCGTGGATTGGCTTGACACAATCAGCAGCGGAGGACTAGGAAGGTAGGACCTTTTTTTTTTTAATTTCATGAATCCTGCAAAGAACTGCTCATTCAGCAGCACTTTCACTTGGATAAACCCGGACACCAAGAATTTTAACAGTGCCCTTACCTGGAAGAGAAGGCTCTGCTGGCCTGTTTCTGGATCTCTCTGTTTGGTCACTGTAAAGAAAATAAGAAAACTCAGTACATCACATAGCAGGGTTAGAGCAACATTATATCTACTCTAGGAAACACACAAAGCTTCCAACAACAAAGTATTACACAATTTTTCTTCTATTTATCAAACAAAACACCACATTGTCTTTAACTGAAACTACTAAGGATCTCTACCGAAATTCAGCTGCTGTGGAGCAAAGACACTATGCACTGCAGAACAAAGCTGGGAGATAAAGATGCCAAGTTTTGTACTGAAGGCCAAAACAAAACAATGAGTAGTCCACAGAAAAAACTTGAGCTGTACATGCAATGAGTGATTTATGAGCATTAGTGAAAGATGGTACAACACAATAAAAGGAGAAGAGAGACTGAAACAATGTCATCATCTCCTGCGTGACTACTAAGAGGTGAAAGACTGAGACATACCAATCTATTATTAAAATGGTTCTCACTCAACTGTCAGCAATAAAGAGATGTTCCATGAGTAATTGAAACAATAAAGGACACCAGGAGATAACCCGTATCTTATTCATGGACAGATCTGCTAAAAAGACTAATTAATAATTCACATCCACAGCACTGCCCTGCACGCAAGCTCCAGCAGGCATTAGGTGTCTCCTATGACAGACACCCCTGACATACCTTTATAACCTGGTCGTCCAATTTTCACAAATTTCTTCACTTCCACTTTGACTTTTTCTGGTGCGGGCTGGGCAGGGGCTTCCTTAGCTTCCTTGGCAGCTCGACGGGCCCTGGATTAATTTGAAATGTGCCAAATTTAAAAGGTTAGCTGCACTTGTTTGTAAAGGATACACTATGAGCAGTTTGAATCCCTTACCATGTAAAACTCAGCGCTTCACAGAAGGCACGCCAGGAAAACCTAATTCTCTTCCCTGCACCACAACAGGCCAATTGTATCCATGCTGTCCCCTGACTAAAGGCTGTCATCTCAATTATCTTATCCACCCCCGAGATGACCTTGGTGCCCCTCTCCACAGACGGATTTGAGAAGAAATAAACTTCTTGAAATAAAAAAGAAAAAAAAACCTACAAGCTAGTCATCTAAACCAAAGCAAACTGGATTCCTCAAAATAAAACTTACAAACTTCTCCCAACCTGTATTCACAAAACCAGATCCTTTTAACTAGACTCAGACAGTTTGCCTTTAAAACTCTTTCTCCCCCCTCCCTTCAGAAATCCTGTAACTGGCTTTGAACTTGAGCTCACAATGGAGCTTGTCAGCACCATTTTTTGGAGCCAATCTGGTCCATACCTCCTGGCTAGTGCCAGCCTGTTCACTAGGAAACAAACAGTCAAAGAATATTCAAGCACAGTGTGCTACTGTATAATGGAGTTCAAGATTTATAGGTGCTTTTTAGTAATCTTTTAAAGTGATAACTTTAAACTTCTTTTTTAAACTTCTTAGGTAATAGAGAATAAAGCTACAGTGGAAAACGACTTACAAATTGGTCTGATGCTTCTTCCCCTGGGTATGGGCTAAGTAACTTCCCTGAAATAAAAAACAAGATAAAAGAAAGTTAAATGAAGACAGGACTGTTCCTACACTGAAAGATACCTGTCACAGAGGAGAGACTATATCACACATTGACAAGGATATTTTAATCCTTAGCAGAGAGGAATCTTACTCGAAAATTGCAGATTGCTCTCAGCTGCTGAACTGTCATAAACTGTCAGGCTTAACACATACAAGCCATTACTCACCCATCATCTCTTCAGCAGTCAGTCATCAGGCACGTCCCAGGTTCTTGCACTTGAAGCTACTGTTATTCTAAAATACCTGCTGCCGATCAAGACAGACAGCTGTTCAACTCACCTCATTGTTGTGCAGCGTTAGGCAAAGCTTGCATTCATAAGAGCCCAAGTGATTTTTCATAAAATAAGGGTCCTAGGAAAAGAATTATTAAAAAGGTACAAGCACAATACATGGCAAAACAACAGAATAATCAAAATACTGCTGAACTTTTGCTGCACTGGAAGAACTCAGTTCATAGATTTAAACTAATAGCCTAACACTGCTTTAGTACTATGAAAACAGAGAGAAACAATAGCAGCTTTGTTAACTGGTGACAGTATACCCAACTGCAGGCAAGAAACAGCAGAATACCAGCCAGTCCTGAGAAGTCGGAAAATAACGTAATAACAGCTACTTGAATACGCCACTGCTGGCACCTCTCTGGTCAGCCCCATCACAAATGTTTCTCATTCAATTCCCACATGATCAGAAAGTGAAGTATTTAATTCCAACCCACAACTCTCCACTAAATCTCTTGCCCTCCAAGCCATTTCACTCGGGCAAAGCTCTAAACTTATCCCCACAACAGTCTGCAGGACAGGAGCCCCATGTCTTCTCTTTCCTGCGCAAGCAGAGGCCAAGGCTCACCTTGTTGATGTCGATGGTTTCCAAAGCCAGCTGCCGGAGCCTCTCCCTGCGGTCTCGGTTACTTTCTGAGGCAGAGGCTACGCCTCCGCTTCCAGTTTTACCTCCAGGACGATGCTGAAAATCCATGATGGGGACTTCTGTGCTTCAGCTACTTATGGAAAAAGAGAGAGTCTGGAAAAATGAGAAAAAGCAATGTGAGTGATAATTAACGCTTTCCCTAACCTGGAGTTCACACCACTATTTAGACCTATCAGTAAGGACATGAGACGAGCACAACAAACCATGCCCTGGACTCTCGCCACATGACACAATTTCAACTGGAGCAGGTCTTGTGCCACTGACTCAGTAAGCTGAGTGGAAGTAAAATGATCCAAAATAACAAGCCCTCAGAGCCCTTCCCATCTCCTCAGACACTTCTATGCAGAGACATATTCCTCCCCAAGCTCAGCAGGGCCCCAACAAGGCTCAGCAGCCCCACCAGCGACTCCCTCCCACC
>VYZV01035400.1:4451-37597 GCA_013401275.1 Pandion haliaetus | reverse complement strand
TGGGGGGTGGGGTTAGGATTGGCTGTATTGGGTAAGCAGGAGTAGGGGTATTGGGAGGCAGGACTGGAAGCATACTGGGAGGACTGATGTGTAGGACTGGGGAGCATGATGGGTGGCATCTAGTCCAGGGGGTGCAGGGTCGCGGGTGCTGGAGTAGGGGTTGGGGTGCGGCTGGGGCCAGCGTGGCTGGTAGGGGCCACGAGGGACCAGGGAATCGGAGGAAGAGGGTCTTTCCTGAAATCTCCCAGCAAATTTCCTTGCAAACCAGCACTGGAGTACGAGCGTTAAAGGAACTTGCTCCCTTGTCCCAGGCCTTTCCTCCGCCCGAGGACTTGGCAACGTTCTGGGGGACTTTGTCTCTCAGAGGTGACATCGGTGCTGACAGCCCCAGGCAGGGACTCCCCCGGGATTTGGAGCACTCCCTGGGGGTGGTGGTCGGCCGGGCAGCCGCATCGTCTGCGTGTCAGTGCCACAGGCTCTGTCTGCCCAAAAGCCACTTGAGAAGCTGCAAAGTGGCTTTTGTCACCCTGTGGCTGCAGTTCGGCTGAGGATAGCCCAGCAGGGTCGATGCAGATGGTGCCCTTCCCGAGTGGGTAGGGGGTCGCAAGGTCCTCTAGGAACAAAAGTCTAAACTACCAGAGCATCCCCATAGGTTTGGTTGAATCGGCACTGTGCTGGGCACTGGCAGGGGTGGAAGGGGCTTCTCTCTCCCCAACCCGTGCCTGCTGGCTCGGCCCTTCCACCCATCTCAATGCTCTTTTTATTTGCAGTGTTAAAGAAACGCCTTGTGAAGCTTGTTGTCAACTTTCTTTTCTACTTCCGGACAGACGAAGCAGAGGTATGGAATCTGCTTTTTTTGTTGTCGTTGTTTGTTTTCCTCCCTCTCTTTTCTTTTTCTGTGAATTGATTGCATGGGCTTTGTAAAACAGTACCAGAACAGGCTGCCGGAGCCAGGACAGACCGCCCGCGTTTCCTCTTCCATCAACTCCGCGAAAATTTGTGGGGGTGAGAAGTAGCACTGCCATCTAACCACACCCTGGTGCTTCTCCTGTGAGCTTGGAACAAATCTTTTAAACATAACCGTTGCCCCAAAACTGCAAAAGCTGGAGTCTGTGATGTTTGCTTGTAGCACTGTGCCTTATCGTGCCAAACTGAGGGGAAGCTTATATTTTGCTCTCCCAGGAGAATTGTTTCTTCTTTTTTATGCCAGGAATTCTACTTGTGTACAATGCTTACTGTTACTGGGAAATTTTTGTGGTCATACCCTGTCAATATTGTTAGTTTGGGCATGCAGAAGCCCTGCTTGGCTCTAGAAAAGAAGCAATGAGGGATGGGTTGGGTTCTGTTTCTGGCTTTCCCACTGCTGATATCTGGTCATTGTTAATGAATCCCTTGATAACTGTTGCTAAAGATCCTCTCATTGGAAAATGAATAGAAAAGCAATCTTAATAATGAGTGCGAAAAAAGGTGCTGTGTGTGCGCATGCTGGTGCTACAAACAAAGGAACTGGAAAGCTTTTAGCGGCCTGTTTAGACTTAGTCCGTCATAAATGTTTTACCCTGATAATGGCTGAGCACCTGTTTTCAGAAAAACTCTTTTCTCTCTGCTGAAGTGCAGTCGCTTATCGCTGCTTCCCTAGAGCTGCAGTCACAATTCTCTGGGTGGGGCCGAGACGCCAGGCAGTTGCTCTGACACGTGTCTGTAGTCTCAGCTGCAGCTGCTGTGCTGGTGTAGGACGAGGCTTTGAGGACACGGCCCATCTCCTTTGCTTCCACCTGGTGCTGCTCTGCTCTCTCCTTTTCTGGTGGTTATTTGTAAGCATTTTTGTGTGTTCTGATGGAGGGGAGATGATGTTCAAAATAGTTCAACAGGTAGGTGGAGGGTGCTAATATTAAAACGGTTGTGCCAGAAATACAGAGTAAACCAGGTTTTTCAGTATCTTCTCTGCTGCCTCATTTGCCTCTCACATTTTGTTTGGCTTGGGCAAAAGAATTCGCCTGTGGCTTGCTTTTGTTTATGGCTTGTATCACCCTTTAGTTCTCATGTCCTTGCTCAGTGTGCACTGGCGAGCAAATAGTACCTACTGTTTGTTCATCCTGAGCTGTACTAGTTCATCAACATGCTGTTCTTAACCTCTTGCAAGGCTTCGGGACTGCCCTTGCTAAGTACACTGTGAGTTGTTCTTTGTGTCATGTTAAATACTTCATCTTTGATTTACTGAGTATGGAAGTCAACTTCTTTGCTGTCTTAGCATCACAGAAACGAATGCTAAAGCCCAGACTGAATCTGAGCAAGTAGAAATGTTTCACATGTAATTAATGTATGCAAAGTGTTATGGGTAAGACTAGCACAATGAAGCGTGTCAGCAGATGCAAAAAGGTCGATTAAAAGAACATAGAACATTCATGCAATTAGACTGAATTACTTTAAAAGTAGCACCAGGTTATGAAACTTAAAAGTTAAAAAGGCACCAGGCAAACTCTGTGGGTTCAGACCACTGTCATGCTGGTGGACGACATGGGTTAAACCCTTTCTCCGGGTCTTTTCCAGCCCATCGGAGCTCTGCTACTGGAGCACTGCAGGATCACCAAAGAGGAGGAGAACGTCTTCTCTATCAGTGAGTTCTGTGCATGCATTCCCTTTGCATTTCCCTTACGGCAAATAGTGCTACGTAAAAGGAAATGTTCTGCTGCTTAGTTCCTGCTTTTCCCTCTTGTTTCTCTGCTAACAGTGGGGTTAGGGCTCCTTAGCCCATCTCCTCCCCAGCTGCCAGTTGCTACTCTGGTGTTGCCATGCCCCATCCCGAGGACAGCGGTATTTCATTGCTGGCTGAAAGAGTCTGTGTGATTTGCACAGCTGCATGTGAGGAGAGAAGCAGTAACAACAGACGGACCACAGCTTAGTGCTTGGTGCAAATCCCTCTCTAGGAGGGTTTGGTATTGACAGATTGCTGCTTCTGTGCTATTGCATTTTATCAAAAAAAAGTGAGCCTCAGATAAACCATCTGTCAGGCTAATCTAGCACCAGTCCTCCCGCCACGCTGTTTGTCCTTGTGTTGATAGCCATGGCTCCAGCTGGCTCATGGTGTGTCGTCCTTTGTAAGCAGCCTTTCATCCAACAACTAATCATTGTGTGAGAGGTATGTGGCAAAAATAACAGGATGTTTCTCCAAGGCCATTCCCATATCTTTTGGCCTGGTTGTCGGGCACAGCTGCTTTTCTGTGCAGAGCCTTGTCTCCTCTTTTAGCTGGGAGAGGTGGTGTTCTCGCTGCCTCCAAAGGACCCTTAAACAGCCTGAACATACCAATGTCTCTAAGCACCACTCTCCAAATTTCTGGGGCTTTAGGACTGTCAGGAGCTCTGGTGAATGAAGATTCCTGAAAAAAGCATTAAAATTGATGGCAGTTGGTGTCAGGTTGTGTCCCCACACAGCAGCCCTGAGGGCTTTAGATGCAGTCTGACCCACTTATTTCTCAGCAACAACCTCGGTATCTGTGGACCACGTGTACTAAAGAGCAGAGCTCTAGGGACAGTGTAATTAATTAGATGTCCTGATTCTGTCTTGGTAAAGAACTGGAGTTGCATGGGGACTTGCTTTCTAGTGTGCACAGTACCAAATTCCCCAAAGCCTTGAGCAAAGACAGGTCAGTGCCTTCATTGAGTGCAATTTAACTCCTCAGATGACTGCCCTCTGCATGTATCAGAATCACCTCCTCAGGGCCATTTTCCACTTGGGTTACTAAATCTCTGGTGACTGTTTGCAAGGAGACTCAGGGAGTTTCAGTCCTGAATCTGGCCCTGTTGATCTGGTTCAGTTCCAAGCTGTCACTCTCAGTTTGAGAACTTGCTCTTTCCTTTCCAAAGTCGTTGGCTGCTGTAAGCTGACAAATGCTGTAGGCAGCTGCTCCAGGCCAGCCAGGAGCCACCCAGTGTAGGGAAGGGGGGACAGAGGCCTGGGTCACCAGCTTGTTCACAGATCATCTTAATTGAACAGAGATGCTAACTGTGGCCTGGCAGAGCCTCCCCCGGCTGGGGAGGGAGACAGTGGAGCGCAGTCAGCTCTGCCAGGACCTCCCTTAAGCCTTTTCTTTATCCCTGGCAGGTTTCATTGAGGAGCCAGAGAGGAAATACTGCTTCGAATGTGACAGTGAAGAGCAGTGTCAGGAGTGGATTGAGGCACTCAAGCGAGCCAGGTAGGCTGAGCCACTAGTGCAAGGTCTGCATTGTGCACTCTGTGCTGTTTGTTTTCTGGGATCAGCTGTGGTGAACCCAGGGAGGAAAGCCACCGTCTCCTCCCATGCAAGCTTCCCTTCAGCTCTAAATAGTATCTGAAACTTCTCCACATCCTTTTCTGCTCAGCCTGCCACATGGTCTGTTCCTGTCTTACAGCTATGAGTTCATGAGGAGGAGCTTGATTTTCTACCGGAATGAGATCCAGAAAATGACAGGGAAGGTGAGTCCATTGAAGTTGGCTTGTCAGGTGGTGACTGATGGGTTTGGAGTGGAGCAGGGGCTGGTGATCTCAGGTGTTGCTGCCACCTGTCCTGCACAAGGTGATTTGCTGCCACATGTACAGAAGAGATCCCGTAGTAAGCCAGTTCCTGAAGCCATGGTCTCAACAGCCAGACCTGAGAGTCTTCCTCTGCCGAGCAGCCTGCGTTGTCATGCTCAGCTCTGGCCCTCGTACTTACACTCTTCCAGTGGCAGAGTGGCTTGAGGTTTGTAGCTGGACAGGTCTGGCCTGGGTTAGCCCAGGCTCCCACCGGTTCTCTGGAAGAGTTCACAGGCAGCCCTGGCCAAATGAGAGCGTATGTGGGTTCAGATGCTGCTCACACCCGTGCCAGGCTCCTCGGAGCATCCCTGCTCGAGGTGATGGAGGTGGCTGCGGCTCACCTCTGCATTCCTGTGCCAGCATGGAATGAATACAGCCCACAAACCTTGGTTATCTGCTGTGTCCTCCCCGAGGGCTGCTTGACTTTCTGCACCAGAAACAGCAGCCAGGGGCTGGACTGGGGTAAATCCAGCACACAACTAGAATCAGCACCCGGCCCCAGAGTGCAGGCTGGTTGAGACACAGTCCTGCTGGCCTCCCCTTGTCTGCATCTCACTGGTGCCTTCCCTGTGCTCTTGCTGCAGGACCCCCTGGAGCAGTATGGGATCTCCGAGGAAGCCCGCTTCCAGCTGGGAACACACAAGCAATAATCCCCTTACCTGGGCTGAACTGGCTTCTGGCCCCGGAGGGTCACCCCCAAACCCCCCCTTCAGGGAAGAACAGCAGCAGTTCCCCACAGCAGTGACCAAGTGACTTTTTAATTTATTAGCCAAATAATTTTGTATGATTTTTTTAAACGGAATTCATTGCACATTCCCACTTTCCCCAGCTGTGGAGGCAGCCACTCTTAACTGCTCCCTGCAGACTGTGCCCTTGAGCTGACACTGCAGTGCTGCAGCAGTGGGAGTAAAACCACCCTGGCTTCTCAGGAGAGCAGAGGAGGCAGGGACTGAACAGAGCTCCCAGCTCCTGCTGTCCTCCAGCACGGGCTTGCAGCCCTCTGGCCTGGAGCTTCTGGGGCAGGCCCTGGGCCAGCTCTAGCCCTCCTCTTCCTCCCTGTTCCTCTTCTGCAGGGATCTGCTCAGCTTTTCTGGCTCAGGCTCTTCCTCCAGTCTCCAAGGGAGCCATGGAGGGTTGTTCATCCCCTTGCCGTAAGAGGATGCTCCAACTGATTGTTTGTCTATGCTTGCAGGGTTAACCGTGTCATGCCCTGTTCTGTTCACTGCAAAGCCATTTTGGTTGCCGAGACCTGCTAGCAGAGCCTGATGGCCAAGCTGTTGAGCAAGAAGGAGTGCGAAGCTTTCCATTAACATGGGGAGAGCTCAGCCACAGCTCCAGCTGACAGGGAGGGGGCATCCACCCCGGCCTCACCCCCCCCAAGGCAGCAGAGTCTGTGCAGCCACTAGCACCTGCCTCTTGGGGTTTTCTTCTTTTCCCTTCTCTGGGCAGGTGGTGCTAATTTCTAGAGGCTTGATGAAGCCCATACTACAGGCCATTAGAGCAGTCTCACAAATGCATTAGAGAACAAAGCTGCAAAGCTCAAGGGAGCAGAGACGGGGCTGAGACATCTGTGTCATGATCCTGCCTCCCTCTGCAGTGCTGTTGGCTGGGTTAAGCTGTGCAGTTACTCAGCTTCCCAGAGAGGAAAGCCAGATGGAGAGGTTTGTAAAGACAGGAACTGCTCCCCTTTGGCTGGATGTTTGAGCTTCAGGGCATGCAGAAGTTAAGCTTAGGGAGCATATGACAGCTGGGCATTAACCATTTATTCCCTGAGCCATTGCTGCAGCTTTTCTCCCCTTTGTGAGTGTCCAAAGGGAAAGACCAGAAGACTGTGCCAAGATGACAGTGAGCTGCCAGGGAACAAGGGCTGCCTTCCCTGGGGCTCCTGTAATGAAGAGATAAACATTAAGGATTGTCTCTCGTCGAGCTCTCTACCTTCAGCCATGGCTCTGGCTCACAAAGGAAAACTGCCCAGAGATGAGGAATGGAAAGATACTCCCCACACCTGCACCCAGGGCTTCAGGAGACCCATGTTCCTGACTCCCACAGCAGCAGAGGATACAGCTGCCTGCAGCAGCTCCCCTGGAACTAGACCAGGAAAACCTCCAGGAAAGGCCCCTGGGAAGGTCCCAGGTAACATTGTCAGATGATCAATGACAGAAGAAACTCAACTCATCGCTGGGGCAGGTAAACACAGCATGAGGGCTTGGCCTGAGCTTTGGGGGTTTGCAGCTCTGGGCTCTGTTCTACCTGGCTAGCAGGAAGGCTGCTCTGCAGCTAACCAGCATATGGTAAGCAAGGTGTGGTAGAGCAGCTTGTGCTGTGATCTGGGGTTGAAAGGAAGTTTGGGGTCTCTTCCTCTTTGGCTGGGCATTAATGCCAAAACAAGAGCCCATATTGCAGGCTTTAGTGGCCTGGCCTTCCCTCTTTACCTCACACTGCTGGGTTCCAAGAGAGTGGCAGATGTCACTGATGCTTTATTGTTAACCTCAAAGCCAAGAGTTTTCCTTTCCCTCTCCAGATACTCCCTTTCCCTTCAATTATTCCAGGTGCTTGCTCCAGAAATCGCCAAAATAAGCAGCTGTCCTGCATAATAAGCTGAGGGCATGACAGGGTGGCAGCAGAAAATAAGAGTGATTTTGAAGACAGATGGCAACTCTAGTGGAAGCAGCAATGAGGGATTACAAGCAGGAACATATGAGAGCTTGTGCTTTAGGGAATTAGTGTCCTCAGATGACTTTAAAGTGCATTTTAATCCTCACGAGCCTACTCTGCTTTACCTCAGTGCAGGGGCATGTTCCTGATGTGCTGGTAGGGTACGTAGCAGCTTTACTTACTGTGAAAAAGAGACTCATCTGTCTGGTTGCTCGAGAGAGGACAGAGACAGACACACTCCAGGCTCAGCAGCAGGATAACCAGAGCTGCACTGCAGCTGCTGCTTCCTCTTCTGTAGCATGGGCTGAGCAGAGCAGAGGCGGGCTCCCCCACTGCAGGTATTGCAGCTCTCCAGCTTTGGCATTGGCTTATCAGCAGTGAACACTTCTGCCAGCCGGTTTCAGAGGCAGAATGTCCACATCCAGACTCAGCTCCCAGGGGTTCAATGTTAGTGAATTCTTCAATAGGCAAAGTCAAGCCATATATAAACAAAACCCTGGGAATTCTGCCAACATTCAATCATTTCTAGCAAACAAAATTCTAGTGCTGCAGCGAGGCTGAGTTTCTGCCAGCCACGTTTAGTAGCTAACAGTTCTCAACCATGTGCCTTCCAGGACTATTGCTAGCAGCCTCTCTTTACATGCCTTTCAGAAGGTAGAGCCGACACCCACCATCTTCACTGTATGTAAAATGGGCATTTTTACTTAGGTGTTATGGGGAAGAGTTGGGTGCGCAAGAGAATCCCAACGCTTATTTAAGAGGCAACAATGACATTTCTTAACTGAATGTAAGACAAATGCTGTGAAAAGTTACACAGGCCAGTGGCTGGCCCAGTAACTTAGATCAACTTCTAGACTAGCGCTAGGACACTGGGTTAGGTTTCAGGAGTAAGGGCAGATGGTACTTCTAGACACTTTGACATCTGCATCAACTGCTGGTGATTTATAGACAATTGTTCATATTCCAGTCACTGCTTTTTGTATTTCAGTGACCTGTTCCAGTGAGTGCTGTGTACAGGCTCCCTAAAAGTGTACTGAAGCCATTTATCTGTTGTACAGTGAACATTCCCAATAAAAACTTGTTCTAATCTTTGTGGCAGTCAGAGCTGTTCTAAGAAACGAAAACCTTCACTGGGGAGGGGTGGCTGCCCAGCGCAGCCCCAGAGGGACCACGCATCTCACCCAGGCGCCAGCAGCTCCACGCCTCAGCACCACAGCAGGGGTCACCGATGGAGAAGCAGCAGCTGCATGAGCTGCAGCAGATGCACTGAAGAGCCAGCGCCTTCAGTCCCACAAGAAGGAGCGGTGGGGTAGTTGGAGGTCAAGCGCCTGCCCAGGAGCCAGCAGCAGATGGCTCCACAGCATGATTTTTTTTAGAGGCTTTTTGCTAACGGAGCCAAGCACTTGGCAGTAGCTGGAGTGACAAACATGCTTAGGAAAATGAGCTGGGTCAGACTGCTGCTACAACCTGTTTCCAACATCTAAAGACCTATCCAGAGCCATGAGCTGTGCAAGCATTTGGTGAAGCAAGGCCTTCATCTCATTTTAAGAATCCTAGAGCGAATTATCTTAGAAAGCATTACGGCCATCACTTCCAAAGTTTAAATACATCGCCTGGCTGATTACAGTTTCATTATACTGGTGAAATTACTGGCTAAAAGGGTCAACAGAAAATATCACTAGGGTGGGTTTATAATGTCAAGAGCATGCTAAACCCTGAGAGCTTAACTGTCCTCAGCTTTGCCAGAGCTAAATTCACTGCCTAATTCAGGACATGGGGGAGAGAAGCGGGAGCCTGTCCCTGCCTGCGCTGACCACTGCCACCAGATAAAGCTGCGGTCCAGAACATCTTGTTTCCTTGGCGGATGCCAAGTACCATTCCCTGCTGACGCCTGTCCTGCTGAAGCAGTGAAACTCCACAACAGTACGGTGTATTAAAATACATACACTTTAATATAAAGACAAAACTTCAAAGCATTGTTTCAATTACAAATCAAGGTAAAGACACAAGAAATTAAGTGGAAGAAGGGGAGAAAAAACTAACTCTTACATTTTGGAGGATTAGAAAGGCAGGGTGGAAATATATATATTATACATACATATGTACACACCAGAAGAATTCACACTACTTCTATGGAGGAATGAAAGGAATGACAGTATAAAAAAAAAACAACAAAAAAAAAAGATAAATTAGGGGGGAGTTTGAATTTTAAATAATTCAGTTTAATAGGCTAAATTATATAAACTAATTCCTATTCACTAGGAAACATCCCATATCACTGTTCTAAGAAAATGGGTTTTTAAAAAAATCCATTGAAAAATGGATTTTTATTAGTAGTTAAAAGTTTACTAATCAATTCCTGAGCAACAGCAACCTCATAATCTACTGCTTTCCCCATCAAAGTCCCACTCAGCGAGGGCAGGCTCTCACTCCTAAAAAGTTTAAGTAGAACAGAGACCTAAAAAGTTGGTTTTTAATTTGAAATTGATCGCTTAAAAGATTAATAGGTTAAAAAAGCCAAGCAGGATGGATCAACCCATTCCATCTTTTCCTCATTAACTCCAGAAACAAGACCTTTCTAAAGAAAGATGTGACTGCACCAGAAAAGCAACCAGATGTACCTTGAAAAAACCAAAGGATCACAAACTTTAGAACTTCAGGGTTAGCACTGTAAAACTTTGAATTTTAAGATATGGTAATTGTTTTTAAACTATAAAAACTTAAAAAACCTCTTCAGAAAGAAGGTCGCAAACAGCAAATACACTGGAGAAGCATTTCCCTTTTTTTTTTGTCTTGGGTTTAAACCCTGAAGTTCACAATAATAGCATCTTTTATTGCAATATTCAGTCTAAATAGATATTTATATGTTTATAATGCATAAGGATAAATAAAATACGGCACAACAACATTTTTTAAAACTGGTAATCCATGTCATATCAGGTTTTCACTATGCAAGCTACGGAAGTGTTGGAGCAAAAAAGAGGAGGAAAAAAAAAAATCTTTAACAGCCATAAAACTTCAAATACTCGTACACTGACTACAAATCTGTGCTTCCAAAAAATCCAATTCTTGTGATTTTTCCTCAGTGCTGCAAAGATAGTTCACAAAAACACTGTCTAGTTTCTTCTCCCCAAACTGTGATTTTAAAATACATTATTGTTGGTTTGCAGTCCACTGTACAAAGTCCATTCCTTAACTGAAGAAACCATCGTTTGGAGCTCCCAATGCTTAACCCTCTTTATGCTTTTGGCTCACGCAAAACAACAAAAGCAGAGTTTTTCAAGACGGCCACCTGTGTGAGTTGGGATAACTCCCTCCAAGAAAAAAACACATCGATAATCTTCAGGTTTCCATACCCTGTATTAAAAGGACTGATTTAAACACAGAAAGCAAATGGATTATACATAGGACTTGATCAACCAAAGCCACCTTACATCGGCACTAGGACAAAATTACCAAGACCTAACGAACGGCTCTTCTGCGAGCAGCACCTGCAATCAGCACCAGCCAGCTCTGGCAAGGGACAGCGACCCTGGGCTAGGGAAGTGCATGTTTGTTACTAGTGCTCAGAGGTGATTAGCACTAACTCCAGACCCAGCTGAGGAAGGAAGGGCCATGAGGAAGCCTGAGCCAGGAGGGGAGTCATGATCAGCAGCTTGAAAACAAGTTCCCAGGGCTGGAAGCCTCCTCTTACAGCAACACAGCAAAACCTTGAGCAGGGCAGGGAAGCACAGGCTGACAGAGCAGCCTTTTGTAATGTCAGGACTGGGACATGGACACATGCTTTGTTCTGCAGAGCCATCCTGCTTCCTACAGCAACACTGCTGTTGGGGAACACCTTGTGCCAGTAAGTCCCTGCTGCAGGAGCATCATGAGGGCACAGGTCCCCCAGGTCCTCGTGCAAGGGCCACCAACATATCCACAGAAGTCACAAAGAGGTGGGCCCTCTGAATAAACTCAGAGGAGATGAAAGCGCATGCTGGCCCTCAAACTGCTCCCAGTGACTGCGTCCCCCACAAAAAACCAATCACCTGAACAAAAGCCAAATCCACCCCACTGCAGATACCACCTCTGCATCCGCTGATGCTCTCCCCTGCTATGCAATCACTCGGCCTCTCCTCTGCTTGGACTCTCTTCCAAGTGGAAAAATAATGGGTGGGGGGAGCAGATACTGCTTTCTAAATACACAGTCCTAGCAAGAATCAAACCACACAGGTCCCTGGAGGCAACCCCAAGCTGCCTGTCCGTGGCCTCATTACTCCAGAACAAAAGACCTTCTCCTCAAAGGGGAAGCCCAGCAGTACAGGAAGACATAGTGTCCTCTGCACGGAAGGCTGGGATGAGACAGAACCTGATCACCACAGGGAGTAAATCCACCATGGTGTGGAGCACCCAACCTGCAAATGCTGTGGTAGCCCCACTGTGTTTGGTATGAATCTATGCTGCAATAAAAACAGGCGAGGCAGATCTGGCTTACATCCACCTCCTTCCTGCTCACACCCCTCCCATTTATTTTCTGAGGCAAAGCAACTATCCCAGATATGTCTGTACAGAGAATCACAGAATCATAGAATAGTTTGGGTTGGAAGGGACCTTTAAAGGTCATCTAATCCAACCTCTGAAGAAGGAGGTTGATGAAGAAGTGTCATCGACACCTCTCAGAAGGAATCTCTTGTCCATGGCAGGGTGAAGGCAGGCAGCCACACACCTGACCACACTGCACTGAGCCAACGCAGTCAACCCTGACCAGCCACGATGGCCAAGCAGTATTGAAGGAATGCTCCATTTTGAAATGTTATTCAGATGCAACGGAAGAGCTTATCAAGCCTGAAACCTATCTGCTCAGCAGATTTCAAATGAAGAAGTTACTTGCTCGGGTATTAAGTTTGACTAAAGAAAAAAGCAAGCTACTCAACACTTTGAGAATAAGTAACTGAGTGTGACAAATAGTTGGGTGAGTTTCAGGCTGAGGAGCATCAATTCCTGGGGATTTGAAAGCTCTGGATTCACAAAACCCATGGCTAGGAGATCCCTTCACGATCAAGTGATGCAACCTTCCTGGCCTGGGGTACTTCAGCAACTGTAGGTGCAATCACAGATTCAGACCCTACAAGCTCACCTTCATCCCCACATCACCCATCTGCTAGCACGTCCTGGCACAGGGGGAATTCAGGCTTCACAACCCAGGCTGAGCCCACACCCAGAGCCAAGCCAAACCCCAGCCAACAGCGGGGTAAGCACAAACTGTGCACTAAAAGATGAAGTGGCTATCTCCACTAGGAAGGAAGGAAATGAGATGGAAGCACAAGAAAATATTTCTACATTTGTCTGGCCAAAGAGATGTGAGTTGCTGCTATTAGAAGACGGTGCTCTGTCTCCAAATGTCATGTACATCCAGGATGCACTGCACTCCCTGTTGTTGGCAGCTCCCCCAAAAAGCAGCTTCCCCTTCACCTTTCCTCCACTGCATCCACAACCTGCACTAAGAGAAGTGAAGATGCTTCCCACCATTATGGTTGTCCAGACCAATCCACACTTTCCTAAAGGAAACAGCCTCATTTACACCAGAACAAAAGGCAATGCAGCAACAGCTTGACTTCCACGTCATCCTGCACACCAACTCAGTTTCAGCAACCCAAGCCTCTATGTCCTCCAGCAATGTTTTCCCACTTTATCCCTCCGCTACACAAAAAGCAGAGAAATCTGATTGCTGGGTGCCCCACACACCCCTGGCTAATGGAAGAATTGTTGCTGAATGACTAATTTGCAGCAAATAGCGTGTTTAGGTTTAGTGCTTTTGGAGCACTCCCAGCTTCACAGCATGGTGGGTCTCAGTGGACTGAACCCAGCAAGCACGAGCCAGAGGTAGCAAATCACCAAAAAAGGAAGAGCGCGCAAGTCTTGTTCCTCAAGGCTGACATTTAGCAGCAGGACACAGGTTTTGCTCAGTACAATGCTCAGGAAGTTCCTTTTTTTTTGGCAACATATGTGCTACAAGATGTATTTTAGCTTCCTGATGAGTCCCTCGCTGGCAGCAGCGGCCTAGAGGAGAAAGAACATGTGTGACAGCCACAAAACAACTGGACCCAGCAGGATGTGGTAACACAGAAGGAATCCCTTTTTAGAACTGGCTGTTTGGCTTTGATTACTCAAAAGTATCTCCAATTATTGAAAACAGGTTTCAGACCTCTGGCACAGCACTCCTACAGTAGGGTCATGAGGGTCTTATTCTTGTAGCCATATGGATCAGATCTTAACATCTCAAAGCTATTTATTCCTTCAGCAACCCTACAGCAAGGTAAATGCTCTCCCCATTTTGCACACAGAGAAGAAACAAGTTGAACTTGCCTGAGATTAAGGCAAAGTGGGGAAGACAACACCACAAATCTCTTGGCAACAACATCTCCCAGCTAATGCAATACTAAGACATCAGTCCAAAACCTGGAATCACCTGGCTTCCCATTTCATACTGCTCCCTACAAGCATTAGCTTATCAGGCACCTTCCTGGAAGTGCATCTCAGTGGGGATTACTACAAAGGTTTAGATTAGAACTGCCACACAAGTGAAATGCATTGCAATTACGCAATGCATCGCAAGGTGAAGGTGCCAACGGTGCCGGGTGTGGGTGGAAGACACTGGCAAGGCCAGAGCAGCTCCAGACTCCTGCAGCATGGGCTGCCCCGATGGAAATGTTGGGTCACTGCGAATGACAGCACTGAGGTGATGCAGAGGTAGATGAAGGCCCGGTCCCAACGGACTCCAGGAGGCTGAAGCAGATACTCAGCAGGTTGGCCGGCAGACTGAATGTCTTTCAAGTACGTCCCAATTACTCATTTATTCCTGGGTCAGCATCTGGTTTCCTTTGGCCTTCCCAGATGACAGCTGGAGAGTCACAGACTCCAAAATGCTGGGTAGTTGAAAATGTCTTGATAGCGCACATGTGCTCAGCTACAGCGAGTGGGCTTGTGCTGCCGATCTCTGATGGCTGCTTGTGAGCAAGTCCTGCAATAGACACCTGCTGACTACCAATTGCCAAAGCACCTGCTACTTCAGGTGACACTGAGGGACAGAGAGAGTTTTGCTTTTCCACAACACCCACTGGAGAGCAGAGGACAAACTCCTTGGCCAAGGCTTTTGCTCCAAAGGGTCAGAATCATAGAATCATTTAGGCTGGAAAAGACCTTTAAGATTGAGTCCAACCATAAACCTAACACCGCCAAGTCCACTACTAAGCCATGTCTGACAGTTGTGTCTTGCTCCTCAGACACCAATTCCTGAAATGCTGTGAACCTGAGGGCAAAGCAAGTCACTCCTGCAACAAGGATCTGGCCATCCTCTTCAGCTGAGGAGGAGTGCTAGGAGCCAACTGGGTGATACTGGCCTCAGGCAGGTGTTGGAAAGCACAGCAGGTTCAACAGAGCTCTGCGAGTCATTTCCTTCTCCAAACAGGCATCTTGGCCAGTGTCCTGTGAGTGCCTTGGGTATAAGCACAAGCGAACCGTGCCCATACAGAACAACTGATGGCAGCTGAGTTCTCTTGCTGAATGTCTTCTGCAGTTTTAGATGAAGGGGGGCACAAGAGGTCCAAGGAGCACTGTATCTTGGTCCCTTTTCAGAAAAGGATCTGATAAAAACAGAGTGATTAAAAGCTTCTACTTGTATTTCCTCATCTCTCTCATCAGGGATATAAATGATAGGGGTGAGATGTAATTAAGGCTGCTGCCCCTCCAGCAATTGCTCAGGCACAGCCTACCAGTTTAAGCCTTTAAAGACCTGAGCACTCTGCCGTTTTCTGGGAAGAATGCTAAGGCAGCCCTGCAACATCCAGTTACCCAAGGATCTGGAAGAAGCTGGAGCTGCCCAACTCCCAGATGCAAAACATCTGGGTTACATTGTCTTCCTGGATTCCAGGACATACACTGTATACAGCTTCTACTAGAAGCTACTGGATGTTTCTCAGCTATCACCCTCTGAGCATTTTTGCCCCTTTCCAGGTTTTTGTCTTGCTGTAACTCAGCAGGCACACCGCTATCAAGTCCTCTCCCACACACAAAGCAGAAAACAGTTCCAAAACATCCCTAATTTCCAGGGCTATCAATCCCTTCCCTTTCCAGTGAGTAAGGCGGCAAATTTAGATCAACAGTTTCTGCACACAAAGGCTGCCTATGGAAGACACACTTAGGAATCAACAAAGTAACTTTGTCCTAAATCTCTACTAAGATTGCCAGGGATTAGGTACAGAGAAAAGGGCCTAACTGAAGTCTGTAGAGGGTAGGCTGCTATGGCACCTCACCCCCACCACTCTTGAACACAGCCAGCATGGCACTCACAACCTAGATCCAGGTAGCAGGAGAGAGCACACAAGGGCAGAGGTGTCTTGCCTACTTCAAACACAGAGGCAGGAGTTAAACAGCTAATGCATTCAGCCCAGCTTTTTGTGACCGCGGGATGCTCCATCAGGTGGCTGGTAAGGCAGGGCTCAAGTCTAAGGTGAATGCCTGATTGCTGGAGGTGGGAGACTCATTAAGGAGCACTAGCAACCTAGAAGGGATTTAAGGACAGTGAGTGCCTCTGATGCAGAGCAGTCAACGCTGCCCCTCAGAGCACTGGGGCTAGCAGGCAGATGTTTCCCAAAGCCTAAACATGTTGTTCTTCCAGTCATTTTGCTGTTGCAATTTCCCTTCGTTTACTGTAGTTTCCTTTATTGGTGCTTGGTCCAGTCTGAACTACAGACCAGCGTGATTTCTACTTAATGGATCATTCTTCTCCTCACTTTGTGCACTCAAATAAATAAGTTTTTACAAGTTTACTGTGCATTGTATAATCTAAAAATAAATGAAATAAAGTATATGAAATTTATAATTTTTCATCACATCTCTATAAAATACAGCCACTACTCAGAGCGGCACTTTCTGTACACAGAACACCAAGTCACAATACAATTAACTGCACCAGTTTGATAGTGTGGCAGCACGGTAAGCTAGATTGTGGTGTTTTTGTGAACTACCATTTAGACCTACTTAAAGCAAAGAAATACAAAAGCAAAATGTACTTTGTCAATAAATGTACACTGCTAAGCCATTTCTGAATCAAGTATCAAAACCCTACTAACAAAATACATTGTACTTGGAACAAAAACAACAAGCTGAGAAAATCTGCTACCTGCACCAGTACAGAAGCACTACGTTCAGCCTTCCCAAGGTTGGTAAAAAAGGCCTGACCAACACCAGTGATTATACACCCTGTTCATATGCCAATGACATCCCAAAACAAGTTATCAGATTAGCTACCAAAATTCACAGTGACTTGAGTGCCACCAGCAACTGCAAATGGCCCAGTGAAGTAGTTCAGATGGGGCAGGACTTGAATTTCTTCTGTTCAAAATGTGCCTGCATTGGCTGAGCTTGCCTGGGCCACCCCAGGTACTCTAGCTGCCACTCCAGAGGGGAGTACTGAGTTCTTGTTTGTAATTAACACAATTAAAAACCACCCAGTTAACAGAGCGCCTGGCTGAGTTCAAATGAAAACATTAGATAGAAGACTGCCTTTCTCCATAGCTCACACTGCTGCAAACCAAGTGGATTTTAGTACACGAACAGAGTAAGTCGAATAAATAAACTGCAGACTTTTCTGAGAACTGGGTTTGGCATTGGTCAACCCTCCAAATTCAGCACCAAGGATTCAAACTAGAGGCACAGTTCTGACGGATGAAATAGCACCAAGAGGAGGCTCTTTACATCTCTGCTGGTGTGCCAGTCCTTTATTATTCAGAGAATTTAATAAGTTGTATTTAAGATTCTAGGTGGAATAAAATAAGTCAAATCTGTTTTCACTTTAAAAAAAGATAAATACTTTATCTAAACTATCAACAATACAAACTGGAGCTTTAAGCATTTCTTTTGCCTTTTTTTTTTTCCTTTTTTCTTTTTTACTCAGATTCACAGTAAATATTTTCTTGTTGTTTAGGTCTTTTTATGTTATTTTGTCCAGTAGTAAGAGAGTAGAAACCCCTGCACAGGCCAGGTGAGCACCTTTCAGTGGAAGCCGAGTGAAGTTGGTCCACGTTGTCCTTGCATAGGTCACATTGGGTTGAGGTAGAAATCCTAGTTACCTGCACAACAGGAGGAGAGGAAGAGACTCATCTAAATAAAAGACAAAAATCTACTGAGTGTTAGATGTATCAATCATTTCTACATTGCTCCAAGACCTCGTTAGCCAGCAAAGAAGGAGCAAATCTTGACCCAACCACAATCAGACGGAAAGGATGCCTCCAAGAGTGAAATGTGGCCCCTCCCGGCCACGGCAGTTTTTAAACCTTTCTGACAGTGTAACCATATTGAACTCTATCCTCCTATGACTGACCTCAAGTGGGGGAAAAAAGTATTCCCCCACTCAGTACTTCACCTTTTCTAGCACACACTAATCTACTTTGAATTTTTTATTACTGTAGGGGAGAAACATTATGAGAAGTGAAGAAAAGCAGTTTATTTTAGCCCCCAATTCCAGATTTCAACCTTGATTCATCAAGGACTCTTAAGCACGTGTATTCACACCGAAGTCAATGAAACTGCTCAAATATTTGACCTATGTTCAAGAGTCACACAGAGAGTACCACAACTATGGGACGTCTGTCATACACCATCTCCTGGTAGCATTATTTCTGCTCCTTTGCTCCACAATCCAGCTTTGTCATACGGCTACTTTTCTCCGTACGTCACTTGTGCCTTGCCTATTTTGCTCAGAACCTTTTTGTGACAGGGACCATCGCATCCAACGGTATGGAGGCTAGTCCAATACGACCTCAGTTCCAGGTAAGGCAACTGCTTCAGCAGAAGGCTTTCACAGTGTTCTCACTTGAGTCACTCACATATACAAAACCGCAAGCCTAACCCTCCTTGCCCCTTCTCCCCCATCTTGTTTCTATTCAGGGTCTTTCAAGCCCATTCTGTAACCACATCACATTGTTGGTCTCTGCTGGCATGCAGGGACCACATTACTCAAAACTATCCCTCAGCCTCGCTTTCTTGTATAGAAGGACAGAGGTAATACTTACGTGCCTCACAAAAGCCTAATGAGGATTTGTTCGTGTCTGTGGAGCAATTTGATGATGAAGACACTATACACAATGCACAGTCAAAAGAATCTCTCAGGTATATTGTAATTGAGTCATATGTTTTATAAGCAGCAAAGAGTATTCAACCATATATTGTATGTAGCTTTGGTATCAGTGAACAGCAACAACATCAAAGACCTACAAGAAGAGCACAGAGCAAGCTCTGGGGCCTGACATACTGATTTAACTTTGCAAGCAACAAGTTGTTACATCAGGATGCCACAGAGTATTTTCATTAACAACAGTACCCAACTCTGTGGTAGTACACTTTATTCTGGAGTTGCTCTAAGGACATTTAAATACCTGCTTCAGTGAAAATGCATACAGTCTCCGGAAACCCTCTTCACTTCTATGGCCCCAGCCTTTATGAAGCATGGACCACAGTTAACCCTGCAGATTTCCTATGTTCTCATTCACAGTCTACCCAGTAAGCCAGTAATCACCAAGTGAGCATAAATACAGCATCTGATGGAGTCTGTTACTGTTAGCCCTAGCAGGCAAGTCCAATAAAGCTGCAGCGCACAGATAAATTTACAACCCTTCTTTGCTACCTGTGGTTGTGTTTTCCATTGACACAGGAGGCACATTAACTGCAATGCAAGACCAGTGCATTTGCTCTCTAAGACAAAGCTGCAGCTTGTAACCTAGAGATTTTTAACTTTATGATTATTTAGAGCAGCTGTTGTTGACTGACAGTAAAAACAAGACCACTACATTGCCACATACAGTCACAAAGCAGCACCATCATGCATCCTAATGCTATGCGAACATGGACTTGTGGAGATGCAACAGTCTGTATCAGAGGGCAACAAAAGGGGAGGGGGGAATCAAAGTAGGCAACAACCACTTCCAATAACTGTATAAAACCATACTTAAAAATAGACATTTCCTCCTGATTACTGTTCTTCAGAAATAAATATTTTCATGAAGTGATCTCAACCTGAACATAATCCTGATGTCAGATGAGACAGACCAGAGTTAACCATTGCGAGCACTCCTTGTCGAGAAATCCTGACTCCCAGAACAGAGAGCATTAAGACTCTCCATCCTCTGCCATCAGATCATTTGCTTCCCACATTTTAGAGTTTTCTCTGTTTCACAGAGCCCATCTCCAACCTATCTCTGAAAAGGAAGAAGCATCATTCAGCATCTTGTATAAAACTCCTCTTTTTTTTTCTCTAGCCTTACCTTACAAAATAAGAACTGTTAGCTAAGCAAGCTCTTTATCGTGGCTTAACCCCAGAAAGGTGCGAAGCATAAGGAGACTGCATGCCAAGTGTAACCCACATAGCGGATGTGCCAGCTGCGTTGGACTGCGTGATCATGGGCGTGGACTGTGCCAGCGCCAAACGGGGCAGAGGCGGGTGATGGACTGTAAAGGAGGGGCGGGAGGTTTTGTGCTGGAGAGAAGCTAGCTTAATAGACAAAGAAGCATTAGCAGATTGGACAGAAGCAGCAGAAGAGGGTGGCAAAAAAGCTTCACCAGGTGGAATGGATTGCAGGTTCTGCAGAAGCACAGGCTCGGAGTTAGAAGCAAGTAATGGAGGAGGTGGGGGCAATGAAACATTAGGAGGGGGTGGAGGGGAATGAAAAACAGATTGCACTGGCGCTCTGTTGAGGTGCTGAGCAGATCTAGTCTCACTAGATGTTACTAAATTAGAGGAAGGGGGTGGGAAGGATGAGGATGAGGTGCTGGCAACAGCCTGCAGAGGGTTTAAGCTTAGCACTGTGCTGCTAGAGACAGCACTGCTGCTGAAACTGGCTCCAAATTGATGAGGAGAGGAGGCAGAAGGCACCGCATGGTTAAAAATACCTGCAAACAGGAGAGAAAAACTCAGCTTCAACGGATGGGCTTTGTACAGTCTCAAGTGATAAGAGAAACGAAACAAAACAAAAAGCAAAAAAAAAAAAAAAAAAAAAAGAAAGAAGCAAAATTATAATAGTTACAGCCCCATACAAAAATATGCAGCATGAGAAGGCAGCAAGCAATGAGAGATAATGGTGCAGCCCAGGAGGTACAAAAGATTTCACTTACCTTTCCTACTGCCAACCTCTAAATGCCACGAGGAAAAATGGTCAGACCCAAGAACTGTCAGTTCTATACCACACGGGTAGACTTTTGATGACATTACGTGGTCTCTAGAGTTGTTTATCTGAAGACTCAAACTGCTGCTCTTCCCTCCCCACCCTCCTGCTTTCCCACTTAGAGGGCAGCAGAGGGGAGATTGTATTTCCAGCAAATCTATGTGCTGAGAGATGTGAGAGTTAGGATTTCCCGACATGGTGCCTGAATGATTATGGACAGGTAAGAAAAACTGCCTTGGACACTTAGTAACGGCAGGTTCAGACTATCTTCTAGTCCTGCCAGCTTGTCTCCGGTTTGGGCCACAGAAGCCAAGCCTGTGCAGAATCCCAGAAGTGCAAGGTGCATATGGCATTGCCCTTCCTGGCAAAGAAATGCTCTTCGTGTCCATTCAAGAGCCAGAATGCTACGCAATTCCCAATACCATCTCCTCTGAAGAGGCACTGATGTTTTGCTCTTCCTGGATCATGCTAAATCCATTCAAGGCCTAATCTCAACCTTTACTCAAGTTGACAAATTAGAGATCCTTAACTTGGTACCACGACAAGTTAAATCTTTTCCCTGCAGGCAGACCTAAGTTGGTTCCAACACAGCAACATCTGAACAAGCATACATTATGAAATCACAAAGTCTGGGTGTATTCTTTCATTAAGGTGATACAACAAGCTCATCTAGTAGACAAAGCTCATGAGATTTCACTGTGGGGAACTGAACTCATCCTAGCATTTCCAAGAGATAGAGGAGACTGGTTATGTGGGACTGATCTGCTTCACATCCTGCAGAAATGAAAGGTTTTCACCCCTGGAGAGGCAGTGTCAGACTTTCCTTTAGGCCCTGCCTTATACCAGAGAAAGAGTTCTGCCTACCTCCAACTGTTCCACCTGTAACCCCAGGAGAGAAGTTCCCCATAGTGTGAGAATTAGTCAGTCTGGTTGCAGCTGATGACACGTGGACCAGACTGGCAGCAGCTGGCATTGAATTAAATAAGGACTGCAATACTGAGGAATTTGTCACCGAGTTGAGGTTTGCTTGCAAGGCCATGGGGCCAAGGGGGAACTGCGATCCAGTGGTCAAAGTGTTTAGGAAAGGATGGTGTGTCGGAACAGAAGATGCTGGGTTGCCTGCTGAAGAAACAGCAGTAGAAAGGCTTTTACCATTCAGAAGGCCACCAGATGAAACAGCAGCAGAAATGAAAAGGTTGTGGCCATTTTTAAACTCCACATCTCGGTCCCTTCCTTTGCCAACCTTTCCGTTATGCTGCAAAGAGTTTTTTTCTGAAGAACCCCCAGTACGAATGCTTATTTCACTGATTTCTTTGCCTTTGACCCCTGACCGATTTAAGTCTTCTCCTTTTGTGCTGCTGAGGCCTTCGAGTTGCCTCTTGTTCAAAAAAGGATTCATTTCTGATACCCCCACATCTTTGCTTCGCTGCGACTGGAAACCCAGGGAGCAGTTGGAAGTCGTCACGTCTGAAGCCTTATGCGGAAGAGAAGCACCATCGATAAAGCTGTGTAAACCAATGTCAGTTGACAGTCCACCATTGTATGTGAATCCGTTAGTGGAATTTGTACTAGGGCTGAGCCCATCTGCGCCAGACGAGGGCATGGCAATGCTTTTCCTTGTGTGTGCTGTGATCTTGGTGTCAATGGCAAGGCTATCCTCGGAGGATGGCCTGAAGGCAAACAGCGAATTCTGGCTTAGAGATGAAACCGACTGCAAGGGACTATCTGTAGTTTTGGTTAGGTTGATGTCAGATATTGGTGAAAAAGTAGATTTCCATTTACTGCTATTCATGTTTTCATTGCTTTGTGCTTGTTTCCTCCCAGATAAGCTGACACCTAGTTTGAAAGAAAATTTATAAGTGTCAAGAAACAGCATTCACTGAATCTGCTCATTAAGAACAGGGTTTTATCATTCAATACCCCCATTTTATCAGTCTGTAATTCTATTTCTGGTCCAAAGGCAGAAATATTTGTTAAGTCACCTAGAAGTCCTTAAAATTTAGTTTAATGCTCTGAAAAAGTTTGAGAATGCTGATCTACTTTTTCCTCAGTCTTTGTACTACAGACCCCTCCCCAAATCCTGAGTCAGAGAAAAAAATGGTCAGATCTTTGGTGACCTGTGACTACAGAAAGAACTGACCCAAAATCTGTAATTATCAGCCACCTGTCTTAATTACGATTAAGCAAAGCCCTGGCAAAACTGCACTCTGCTCAGCAGCGCAGAAGCACAGAAAAGCCTGCTACTGACTAACAACTTCAGCCAGTGGCAGACACCCATTCCCAAGTCCAAGCATTACAAGAAATAATTAACATTCCTCACACCTACCATTTTCAACAGTCTTCTGTGGAGATTTGCTTTCCAGTGATATTGTCGCAATTTTCCTCTCAATTCTAGTGGGAAAATAGAAATGTTATAGCTCTCATTGCAGACCTTTGGTTGCACATACACCCTCATAACCTATCTTCCTCATGTTCACGTCTTAACAGTTGACTAGAGTATGTAAAGCCGTCAGGTAGACTGCCATATGTTACTAAAGGAACTTAAAAGCATAAAAACAACCACCACGAACTTTAAGTAGAAGCTATTACAGAATTATTGCTCTTTGCCAAGATTAGTACATGTTCAGAGGACTTCATTGTTGCTTTTCTTTCACAACAAGAAGTAGGCTGTTGTTCACATTTCTATAGTGGTTACTTTTCCAGCACCTTAAACAAGAAAAAAATTGCACCCCACAGGCAGGCAAAGGGTAGCACATACCCAATTTTCAGAGCAACACATCAACAGTTTGGGGCAGGAAGTGAAGAATTTTGAATCAAGCTGAAACTGGGAGTGAAAAGGAGTTAAAGATTACACACACAGCCTCAGTACTCCTACAAATCAACATAGTAAAAAAATCATTTCTACACTAATTCTTTCAGAGGCCAGACTCCGTCAGCCTTGCAAACACAGCAACAGTAGGTTCCCACATTCAAGTACTACTTCCTAAATACCTTCCCTATTCACAATTTCAGCTGTGTAACGGGCTTGACATAATGCAATCGGTCTCCAAGCAAAGGGAACAAAGAAGGCTTAACACACCTCTCCAGTTTAGAGCACCGTTATCAGCTCTCAGAGAAATCTCATCCTGAAACCTATGCCTCTGTATTCACCTGCTGCTATTGTGCTCATCTTCAGATCCCTGCTCTTCATCTGATGTTAGAGGAGAGTAATGAACGCCATTGGTCTGAATGAGGGGCTTTTCCTTTTTCAGTACCGGGGGCTGGTCATTGTCCTGGTAAGGAACAGGAGAGTTCTTCAGGGAGTTTTCAGGAGAGGAAATGGCTGTTATTTCTAAAGGCTGGTTAATGTTATTGACCTGGGCAAGAAGGAAAGAAAGCAGGTACAGATGAGAGTATCCCTTTAGAAACAAAGCATCTTGTTAAGGATATTAAAAGCAGGCTTAACTTGCTCAGCTTTAGGATATGCCAACAACTGCTTGTTTAGCACTGCTGCTGGTATACTCCATCATCCTGCATTAGAAGCCAGGATGAAAGCTTACATGTAACTTAGAAAATATCTAATTTTCATTCTTTATGTTTAAACGCAAAAATGAAGACATGGGATAATCACGTTTCTTTTCAAACTACCACTGCAGGATCACATGAACACAACTTCTATAGCTGGCTTAATTATGCAAGAATGCCATATGCTTCTGGCACTCTTATGCTATTTAGTCAATCTTAGTTTAAACTATTTTCAAAATATTTAACCTACAGCCTAAAAATCAACTTCACTGCAGAAACAAGCTCTTTGTCATAAGGGAAGAGATTGTTTTTAATTTCTAATATTCTGACAGCAAAAAACTCTGAAGATGTTCTACCTATACAGAAATAGTTCACCAACTTTTCAGCAGTTCTCTTGCCTCTCAGAAGGGCCATTTTCACAAAGGGTTTTCACACCAATTCTAGCTACTAGCACTGTTACAGCCTGCAAGTATGCTGAAGAATAAAGCAGTTGAACCTTATTTCTAATTCAAAGAGCTTTCCCAGGCCCTTCTCTCTTTCTAGAGCTCTTCATTTTTGCCCTTACCATGGAGTTGATATTGAGCGGTGAACCTGACGGTTGCGTAAAGAGTCCAGACACAGTAGGTAAGGATTTGCGTTTAGGGGAGACCCCAGAGTTCCCGCTGAGATTCCCAGTAGAGGATCTCTTCCGCCGGCCTCGCTTCTTCCCATCCTGCACATGTGCTTGGCCACAGTCCAGCCGAGTGCTCGTGGCCAGAGGACTGTGCTTGTTGGAAGGGGATTGTTTTACATGTCCTGTATTAGGAGAGATTGTAAAGATGATTCTTCTCTTGGCCTCGTTCTCAGGATCTGAAAACGCTGCATCAGACTGAAGATCCCCCTTTGTTCCTTCGGCAAACATCTTCTGAGCATCTGCATATTGCAATACCCCTACCAGGCTCTGGGAGGTGCCATTTAACCTGGGGCTTGTTGAGTGCTGGTGAGCAGGGGAGTTTTGCCCAGAGTTCCTTGACTGCATCATTAGCAAAGGATGTTGTGGAGTGGAACTCCGAGACCCTACTGAGTTAAACAGATTCCCGGAGTCGTCCAGAGCTGCCTGATCAACACTATGGTTAAGATGGGCTGGGCTGTTTGTAAGATTTCCATTGACTGCCACGGAGCCAGAAGAGTAAGAAAAACCTGTTGAAAGGGAAAGTTATACATCATTGCTTCTGCTGAGTGATAGTTCACAGTGCTAGATTTCTGGGATGACTGGGAATGACTTCAGCTCTACCTGCATTAGATCAGCCAGTGGCCACATATTACAAGGGAAACTGCACAGCTGCTTTTTAGACAGTGCAGTTGAGAATGTGGCTCTGAGTGCTGATGGTTTCAGTTAGGGGTTAACGATTTTCACTACTCTTTTGCCAGTTCAGGAAAATTCACGTGTTATACGGAGATATCCTATGCTCTACCTGGTTTTTAAATGGAATTCAAGTCTAAGTTTCTTTTGAACTATTATGCCTTTTGAAATCAGGGCTCCTCTACTCTCAATTCCTTCCTATCGTCAAGGAAACAGACAGCCAAATTCAGTCCATTTCCTTCCCCCAAAAAGAAGGGACTTTGTCATCCACACAGCTCACCTCCTTCTCAAAATTAAACAAAAGGCTGTAGCTTAGGAAGTGACAGGGGATCTTCAAAGAAATTGTGGCAGAAGAATGCCATATGGGAGGAAGCTTGGAAAGGGAATTATGTATTTGTCATGGTGTATCATAAATGAGTTTAGTGCTCCAGTAAGGCCTTGTCTCTGGGCTGTCTAAATTAAGGGTGTAGAAGGGAACATATTATTGTTTTACAACAAGGGGGTTTTTTTTAAATACTTCATTGGTTTTATAGAAAACTGCAGCCAAGCCCTTCTTTGCAAAACAGATGCTAGAAACAGCCCAAGCCCCTTGAGGTGGTAAACGTTAAGAAGAAATGCACTCTCTGATGAGGGATCAGCTGTAGAATAGCTTCTGTATGCTAGAACCTACTTTTCCTGGTCCACATTTCCATATCCTGAATATCCTATCCCAAAGGCCACAATTTCAACAGATGAGTGAGTTCAGAAGCAATGTCTGCACTTAAAGGTATCCCTACCCTCTCCTATTTGACCTTTCTTCCTACTTGGATACTTGTGCCTTTACAACTGCTCATGAGGCACCATTGTCACCTACATCAAGAAATTAATTTTGTTATTAAAAAAACTCCACCACCCTGTAAAATAAAACTTTTAAAGCCAGATCATCAGCTCATAGCACAGCTATACAACACTTTGTCACAGGTAAGAATCTCTTAATCCACATAAATAATTGCTTTTGTAAATTCTTCTGTTTATACTTCAAGGTGCTGCAGTTCAGGTAAAGGCATGTCAAACCAGTACTTTATACCAGAATGCATCAAGCTGTAGGCACATACTGTCTCAAAACATCATCATCCCTGATTCTCTGGTCTCATTACAAAACACACATTTATCTAGCACTGTACTGCCTGAACGACCTGACAAGAAGTGCTCGGAAAACTACGATGCATGCACTTGGGGATGCTGTCACAACAAGACAGTGCACCTTCACGTAGATGAGGCTGTTACCTGAGGTAGCCAAAGCCAGTGGCTTGTTTCCAGCAGCATTGCTTACGCCATTATGAGAACTAGCACCAATCTGCTTTTCAAGTGTCGAAGAGTCTCTACTCTGATGAACTGGGCTAGGTGTGCTTCTCTGGGGGGAAAGAAAGGGGCATTTTAGTACAGGAAGTATACTTAAAAGTCAACAGCTTAAACCAAATTGACATGCATTAGTAGATCGACCAAGGAAAGTGGCTCTACTTCCTAAATGTCCTAGATTTTTGAGACAAACAGATCAGCATGTTATGGGACAAAAATAAATACCATGATTAATTATACTATAATAGTATCTAGCACACAACAGATACCATGCAGATAGAGGGAGAACAGGCTCATTGTCCCAGAAAGTTTAGACTCAGGACAGCACTGCAATCAGAGAGCAAATGCCTCAGTCCACTGTTTCACAGGCAGCCAGAAAAGAAACAAATGGTTGTATCATGTCCCCAAGCCTGCGCACACGAAGTTCCCCAAAACAACCCCAAACTGAACATGAAATGCATTAGCCTATGTTCCCTTGTACACTATCTGAGGGTACGAACAACAAGCGGTGTTTTCCTAAAGCAGGCAGAACAATTGTGAAATGGTAGCCTGAATAAACAATGTGTTGAAGTGAGAGATGCCATCCAGAGCTAACATTCTGTCTCTCTGAGGACAGAAGACTTCTGCTTGGAGCTGTGCAGACTGTAGTTCTGCTACAACTAGAAGTCTACAGCTGGAAAAAGATAATGGATTCAATACTATGAAACAACTCCAGCTTTCCAAATACAGGATTCTAAGGCAAGCATCTGTGGATGGATTCTAAACGCACAGCTCTCACGTGAAAGCAGCAAATACTTCTTTCTCAGTTCTCTACTGTAACACTTTTGTGACAAACATTTATGAGCAACTGGACCAGGCTTTTTTAAAACTCCTCTACCACTGAGTGTGGCATGAGCTTATCAGGATTTCAAAAAGAGATGGCCCCAAAATTTCTCAAGTTGCTCTCTGCTGCTACAGAGCAGTCACTCACATGTTAAGTTATTACAGCCTCAAGGTGCTATTCAAGTTCATCCTACACACGTATATGATAAACAATTTTGAGATGACCAAACTGAGGCAGAAGAATTTGTCTCCCAGGGTCATGCAAGAAGGCAGGGGCCAAAAGCAAACCGACACGTGTGATTCTCTGCTTTCACTGCCACAAACTCACAAGACTCCACACCTTTTCCACCCAGCTAGATATTTAAGACTAGGACCTCTTGAAGCTGGTAGTTTCTCTCCTAGCTGAAATACCACCACCCCACACACACAAGAGGAAAAATCTACAGAATGACTAAGAGCCAAGAGGATGCACCCCAACAGCAGCCTCCACCAAAGCATCAGACATTCCAGATTCACAGCCCACTAAGGTTTCTGGCGCACAGCACCCCATTACTGCCCAGTGTGATTTTAGTTAGGGATGGAAAGTGTTGACAATCCCTTACTCACCACCTTCTCAACACGGCTAGGTAGGACTACGCTGGCCAGAGGGATACTAACAGGGAGTTTATTGGGCTGCACTGTGCTGAGAGGAATACTGATAGGTAGGCTGGTGATAGTTTCTCCATTACTCACAGAGGTTCTCTCTCTCAAAACCTGTAAATGCAAAAGAGAAAGTAATGTTCTTAACCACATGCTATTACTGAAAAGGCTTTTTAAACTAATGGTAACCTCCTCATTTATATTTTGTATGTCATCCTCCCCTCCCCTTTTATTTTTAAAGAATTACACGATTAAGAGTGATGACTATATAGCAAAGAAAGGGCATGCATGGAGCAGTTTTGTTACCAACACCAGTCTATTGGAACAGCAATATCCAACAGCATAGAAATATGTAAATTAAAGCTACTGCTGGCCCCAAGCATAAGGAAAACGATGCCTTAGGCAAGCTCTTTTTCCAGTGTCTTTGCTAAAGCTCTGTGAAAAGCACTCATCTGACAGAATTCATACAAGCCCTCTGTACGCAGAAGATGTAGTAGCCAGAAATAGTTCCATGGTAACTTCCTATTGGTGGGCACCTGCTTGCTCTGAAATGAGCACTGATATGATTCATGGCTGGACCAACTACATGGACAATTTTTTTTAACTATGAAAGAGTCTACTTTTCAAGTTCAAGTAGACATGCACCAGATCAAAAAGAAATCCTACTGCATTACTGGCACAGTTCACATGCAAACCAGTAACTCAAAGGTAAGCACATCTTTCATGAGCACAGTATTCTCCTCCTCTGGCCAGCTCCTTTTTATTGTATGATGCCTACTATATTTTTGTGTTATTTTCCATGACAAGCTGACCACAGAAAGGAGCATTCCTGCATTCCCTAGTTTGGCCAACTTTTTCTTTGTTCTACCAGGTTTAACCTCTCTGCACTTGAGCACAAGCAGATCTCTTACCTTCTCGCCTACAACTGGTAAGGCCGCTGGGGAAGAGGGCCGAGTTTCCTGAGGACTCAGCTTTATGCCATTTGAAATACCAGGGCTTGGATATGTAAGGCCATTCTCTTTGACATGGTCAGCTCTGGAACAGAGAAGTATGATCATTAGAATACAAAAGCTAACGACTTCTCTTTTGCAAGAAGTTCCTGTACCAAACTCAAGGCATTGTACCACCTTATTTACCCAATCAGCTGGCACTGCTGATTTTCTTGAAACAAAACTTTTAAAAGCGTATATACCTCCAGTTCCAAAAATGTTTTTCCACAATCCAAATAAACCACTGTTATTAAAACAAGCAATTACCCCTCCTTTTCCATCCTAGGAAAGGTTCACTCTCACCTCTGTATCTCATTAGTTGTTGCTTTTCCATTGACTCCATGGTCTTGATTCAAGTGTCTCCTTAGTGCTATTTTAGCTGGGGAAAACCTGGTATAATCAGGTAAGGACAAGCTTGTCATCTTGTCTGCCTTCTGTCTGCTGCTGTGGTTTGGGGTGCACGGAACTATTTCTTGGTCCAGGTGAGAGGTCGTGTACTGAGGGGTGTTCTGCTTGGAAGAAGGCCTGCTAAAGGTGTTATGAATTTCATAGGGAGTAGCATGACCGTTCATGGACAGTTCAGGGCTCATGCCATTGATGTGGGGCATAGGAAACTTAGAGCATTCAAGCTCCAATTGGAACCTGCCATGATCAGCCTCAGGATCACGGCTCAAATGGTTTTTATTGCGGAGCTGTACTGACAGTGACTCATCAGACGGCGTGTATGATTTCAGCTGCATGAGCTCCTGCTGTCTTTGACTTTTCTCAAGTTCCACAATGCTGATCTTTAAATGAAAAGGAGGACAATGATTAAAGACCACACTTAACAATTCTATCACGTTACAGAGTTCTGTCTCGATAGGCTTCTCGGGAAAAGTGGCCCCATTTCTGGGAACAATGGAGAGCAATTGACCCAAAATTTGAGAAACAAATTTCAACATGCTGCTCCGACCTTGAGACCAAAAGGCAGAGGTAAGGGAAATGGCTCAAACTCTTAGAAAGGACTTTTCAGATCTTAAAGTATCTCCAACTTGTAGAGAGAGTGTGGAGTAACTCAATATTGCCGGTCATTGAAGGAAACTGTCACTCCATGTCAAGGCATCCAGCAAAAGGCTGGATTAGCTCTAATCTCACAGGGAAAGAAAAGTTCTACAGACACAGGAGTTTAATTTCTTTTCACTATGGTAAGTGACATTCTATGGGAATTGATTCCTGAATCAAGACGTCAGAGCACACATGCAAACAAGCAGGACCTTTCTTTTCATCAGGTCATGCTTTTTAATTATATTTATTGGTAAACCATGATTCCTTCTTCCACAGCATTACCATGGAATCATATCATAGCATCTGCTTCCTTTAAAAGCTACCTACATCCTTACTCTTCAAGTTTACGAAAATCCTCTAATAGAAATATTAATCTCTGGGGGAAAAAAAAAAAGGAGAAAAAAAAAAAGGGGGGGAAGGGAGAGGGAAGTGGGGAGGAAAGGGGGAAAAAAAAGAAAAGAAAAGCAGCCACCTAGCTTATCCTTTAACATCATATTTAGTCAAATACCCATAACTGGCCCATTGTCCAAGAGCTACCTAAAGTTGGTGACTCTACATTTGTATCTTGCTCTCTACCTGCAATTCCAAACAGTGCTTTTGTTTCTCAGAAATCTGATTCTTCAATGCCTGCTTCTCTTTCAGCAAGTTCTCCAGTGACAAAGTTGACCAATCCAGCTTCAGTTCTTCACACCGTGCCTTAAGCTGCAAAGACACAGGATAAACAGATCAAAAGACTTCCACCACTTCATACCAGCCAAGGTGCGAGCTGAAAGCCAAGCACCTTCCAACTGGATATATGCAAGAAGCTTCTTAGCCCATTGAAAACTCCTCTCAGCTTAAGCCAAATGCCATCAAAATGATCCTGTGGTCCCCACATAATGTGGCAGGAGGTAGCCTGGTTCTTTTAGAAACCGTTATCACTCACCCTCCCTAACCACTTTCACATCCAGATTTCTCGCTCACCTACCTTTACAGTTTGAGTTACCAAGATGAACACCACAAGAGTTATGGCTACCACAATGCAAGCACTGTACAAACTTCTTGGCCAGTGAGATCCAGATTCAGCAACAAATGCATATACAGGTGCAAAGCTGTTTATGGGACACAGCAGAGGCCAGAGCCAGCTGTCACCTCAGCATTTGGTTAGAGGTAAATAAAGGTCACCAAGAAAAAGGACCACTTGCATTCTTTCCCCCATCGTTCTTCTCTGTTAAAGAGAAGCTACAGCAGCTGGATGACCTTTCATTCGTTAAGATACCTTGAAGACAGGGGCAGCCCTCAGCTTGTGACCTGTCCTCCTTTACATAAATGGGAGGATTATTCTGCTACTCAGACACAAGCATTGTACACACCAGTTGTAAGCTCTGGTTCCTGAGTTCACTGTTATCCTTCTCCAGCTGTTTCGTCTGTTCTTTCAGTTGCTGATTGTGAGCAGAGATTTCCTTCTGAGCCTGAATCAGGTCATTGTATGTTAGAGCTTTAACTCCCAACTACAAGATGAAGAGTGAGAAGGAAAGAGATCATTCAATAAGGTCTTGACACCCTAATTTTGGGCAACTGTCACATTAAAAAGTGACATTAAGGAGATCTGCAGAACTTATGAAGCTTATAGGAAGTCCCCCAGCATTCTCCAAGGCACTTTGTCATTGCAAGGTGATAACAAGGAAGTACAAAAGTACCTCACTTGGAGCTACTGTTCCAGCAATTCAACTTTAAAAACAGCATTTAGTTTCTTGCCAGCCAAAAGAACAATATTTTTGTAGAGAACCACCACATTTCCTTCTGCACTTCTGAACTTGCACTGGCAAAACAGGTTGTTCAACCAGCAGGAGATGCATCCTTTACTAAAATACCACAGTGTCTGTAGCCTGTCACCTCCTTCCCTTGGATACAGAGTGGCACAATTTCAACAATTATGATAAAACATAAACAAAGAATGATACAGATTCCACATTATTTAGCATGATCTCCTGCAAAACAGAGGCTGAAGACCTGAGACTACTCTGGCCTTACTTATTTTTATCAAAAATGTTTGCATGCAGATGACTAACAAGCATCCACTTCCACCAGATCAGGGCTACCTCATCAAGTTTCTGCTGAAAAAGACGTTTTATTTCCTCTTTCTGTGCCTGGCAGTGGGTGAATAACTGCTGTGCTGTTCCCAGTAACTGAGCATTCTTTTCCTGGAAGAGTGAAGAGTGAGAAAACACACTTTTAGCACAAAGTGCAGCATGGTCCATCTTAATAAGATGCTTACATCTAGTTTGTGTAGCAAGCTGGGAGTGAATCTGAGCTCAGAGTGGCAATGTATGAACTAATCCAGCTCTGTCTCAGACTTCTGTGAGCCTGTATTTGTTAGTCTTCAACACTTGGTGAAGTTAAGTCAGCTGAAAAGAGCTTAAATAGTTTTTTCTGCTATATGGTAAAATATAATCAGGACAGTCTTAAAAATTCATTTTTATCTTCCTAGTGCATTGTAAAGTAGTAATAATCACATTCTACAGAGCAGAAATGGAACTGGAAAAGATAAGCTGTATGAAATCTGTTACTAAACTGGGAACAGAATATAAATCTCTAGAGTCCCAATTCAGAGTTTTCCTACACAATACCCATGGAAGACATGCAGTAAATGAAAAGACACTGTGGGAGAGGTAGGAAGAAAGTCATAAATAAGCCAAACCACTTGTACTTCTAATGCCAAAATTACTTCAGGGAGCCACCCGACCCTTCCACTTGCAGAACATTTCCTGCCCGTAACATTCCTTAACTAGATACTTGCTTACTCATTTCATGGTCATGCACTATGTGAGCTGCAAAGGGCAAGGATAGGACTAGCTGAAGAGTCTCATTTATTCAGTTCCCGGTTGAAAGGTGAGTGCAGCAAGAAGAGCGAACTCTGGAGATTACACTTTCTCCAACTTTTGCTGCTAAGGCCAAATAGGAATGGTGCAGAAACCAAGCCATCACTCCAGAAAAAGCAAATGACAAGGGCAAAAAGCACCTTGATCTTCCAAGCAGGGAAGCAGCAGTGCAAGAAAACACAGGACATGGCATGCAGCTCT